>CAJNIZ010000534.1:0-15797 GCA_905231905.1 Symbiodinium pilosum | reverse complement strand
CCCACAACCCCAAGCCCTAAATCCTAATTCCCTAAACCCTAAATCTCCACACCCTTTTTGCATCCGGCCTGCAGCGCCTCTGCCGGGAAAGACTTACATCTCCAAACCCTAAATCCCTAAGCCCTAAACCCTAAACCCTAGGCCCTAGACCCCAAATTTGGGCAAGAGACGGCAAGTGAAGTGAGGATCCCCAGTCCAGCAGTTGTAGAAGTCTCCGCCAATGGGCGGGGGTGCCGACCTTTCTCTGAGCTTAGTTGGGATTAAGTATACTTAGGGTTTAGAGATTTGGGGGTTTTCCAAAATTACACTTTTGGGGGCCCCAAGAATAAGGACTCCATATCAGGGTCCCCCTATTTGGAGAAACTACCATTTACCCTGAGGGTCCAGGTACCCAATAATCATATACCTACCCAAAACGTGTACTAGAAATATTATTACCTGAATCCCAAGTACCTGATTATTGGGTACTTGGACCCTTAGGGTAAGGGACTTGCTATAGGGTCTTTGGATCCGAGGTTAACGGATTTAGGGTTTAAGGGTTCATGGATAGCTATATGGGTGGTTGTCAAAATTATGGTCCCTTTTTGGGTACCCTAAATATTAGGTGCCGTATTATAATAGGGATCCAATAAGGGACCATAATTTTGACAACCACCCAAGGTGTGTGATACGCGCCCGTCTACTTGAAATCATGACGACAGTCGTCCTACTTGCAACCCTACTGGCAGCTACCCATGGACCCCCGTGTAGGTAAAAGCAGGTTGGGCTTAACAAAATTGCGACTCTACTGCGGTTTAGAGTTGAGGGTTTACTGACTTGCGAAAATACCTGAAATTGAAAGTTCAAAGCTTATATGCCTTGAGCCTTGCGAGCTCATGTACCAGTACCGGGTGCCCATAGTCAAAAATAAGGGTAATAATATGAAGCGCTCTATAATATACATATGTATGTATGTATGTATGTATGTATGTACGTACATACGTATGTATGTATGTATGTCTGTCCTATAATTACTATCCAAATCCTACTGAGGGTCTTTCCAGGACTTTTCCTATCATGGGGAACAGTTCAGGCCCCTTACCTGGTTTAGGGTTTAGGGCCTGGGGGGCGGCTACCAAGAATGATCCACCTCAGTTCTGGCATTAACACCCTATGCACCTTTTGAGAAGGACGCCCAACACGAGAAAGTCTGAGGAGCTCCTTGACATGTCTTCGCAGGGAGGGCGGATAACGGAAGACAACCAGGGCCTGCAGCCCTGCACAGCCGGAGCAGGGACCCGCCCGCGAGCAATATGATGTAAAACAGCTTTCTCCATCCAAGGCCTGCAGAAGGTAAGCTCCCCAGGTTTAGGGTTTAGGGGGTTTAGGGTCTAAACCTTAAGCCCTGACCATTCAACCTGAAGCTCCATGATGCGTTACCAAGTCACACACAGAAAATCGGACCACCAGTCCTGGGAACTGCTGGTAGGTCTGAAGGCTTTGGCTAGTAGAAACTTTGGCATGCTGCTCAAGAGCTGCTCACATCTACGGGGGCACGGAAGCCTAGGAATTATAGTCCTCCTATAAGTAGATAGACTATGGGGTATATGGGGATCTCCCAAAGCCATATTCTATCTACTTAAGGGAGACTTGCTGCAGCCAGGCAAGAAGTTGTAGCAATAATGGAATCGAAGGGATTGGGTAGCTATCGGTAGGCGCTCTTGTCTTGGTGAGAGTGGCTCGCAGGGTCTGGTACGTTTGGCGTTGGGTCTTATTCATTACCCAATAATCCTACACCTACCCCAAACCTGTACTACAACTATTATTAGCAGAATCCCAAGTACCTGATTATTGACCCTGAGGCTTATGATTTGGGGGAGATAGTCAGCGTGATCGGGAAGCCACAGTCAGGTCTAAGGGGTTCAGTCTGCAAAAGTGCGGTAGCAGTGGTAGCTTCAAGAGTTGAGGCCCCTAGACTAGAAGATCCCAAAGATTGTAGAACCTTCTGGTTCACTGATACGGATCCCCAAAGCGGATCCCTAACTTTTGGAAATCCCTGTCTTGGCCCAGAGTATCTACTCTACAGCCACCTGGACCTTCGTGAAAGCCTGCAGCCACGAATCAGCGCACCATCGTTGCACTCCAGGGTGCCCTTGTTCGGCTGATAGCCAGACTGGGCAGGGCACGTGCTGGTCTGGGTATTGAACTCAAAGGGGCATAAGATTCGCTGTGCTCGGGATCTGTGCTCTTCTGCGGTAGAATCTAGGGATGTTATTTTTTTTTAAAAAAAAACCTAGGGCATTGTAACTGGGAGCGAACATGTGCATGGGCAGCCATCATGCAGCCTTCATACGCAGAGAGCCACTGGACTGCCTACAGAATTAGGGGTGGCGCCGCAAGAACGAATTCTAAAATTCATCTCTTTACGCAGAAATGTATTTGAAGGATACTGCTGGCAGCCGCCAGGCGCAGTGCTCAACAGTAGCGGAAAGAAGGAGTGCAAGCAAAAGGCGACTGTCCTAGGCGGATGTTAGCCTGGCCCCCAGAACCCACATGAAGCTACCTTCGAAATCACACAGTGTCACCACGAGCATGTCTTGACAACTCCGGTTCCAAAGCTCGTTCAGCAAAAGTAGCTTCAAAGAAGAGTACCGATAAGTCCCTTGTGTGCTCTGCGCTCCTCTGCATCCTGTAACTTCTTGACACGCCTGAACCCCAGCCCTTAACCGCATTTCCCTCAACTCCCCTTAAAGTGGAGCACCCAACCATAAGAAAAAAACTTCAGTACTCTATACATGGTACTTGGACCCAAGCCCTAAACCTTAAACCCTGAACCCAAAGCTCTTGTTGCAGCAGCTTGCAACTCTCCATGCCCAAGGCTCTAAACCCTAAACCGCACGGACACTCTAAACCCTAAACCCTAAGCCCCAAACCCCGGACCCCAAGCCCTGAGATTGGGCCAGGCACATTGCACTGGGTAGTGCAGGACTTGCCATGCTGGATTGTACCACCTTCCTTGCAGATCTGGTTGGCGTTCAGCACCTGGCTTAGAGTTTAGACCCCCAAACCCTACAAGTTTAGAGGATATTCCTCACCTGCCGATGCATTGAGCCCATCCATCAAATAACAAACAGTTCCACTACAGTACCTTGTCTGGTGTATTTTTGTTTTCAGGTGGAGTGGGGTGTCTTACTTTTGGGGAGAAGGAGGAAAGTTGGTACTTCAAGCTGTTTCTTCTTCGCCTTCATGATTTTGCTACTGGTCCTTAGCTGTGACTTCCGTTGGAACATGAGCACATCTTTATTGCAAACAGACGCGTGGGCTGCTCTGGAAATCGCAACGCCCTACAGCCTAAACCCTAAACCCCAAACCCGAAACCCGAAATTCCCGAAGCAGGCTGAAAATACCTGAGCCTCTGCAAAAGCTGAGCACGGGAGCTTTTCGCGACCGGACCCCTAAGCAATTTGCCTGGACATGTGCTCTGAAGATTTCTGAAACGTATCCGTCTTGTGGCAACCAGGTTGCTGTTAAGGAACTTCATTTAAGTTACTACATTTGGGAAACTCTATTAATGACTATGTATACCCATTATGGTAACTTGATCTAAGTTCCTGAGCAGCAACCCAGGCAAGTGTGCCTTCCAACTCACGTCTAAGCTCAACATGCTAAGCTGGTTTCTAATCAGTTGTTAAGTTATACCTGCTAGAAGGAGGTCTCCACGAACAGGGGGCCCGAAAGACAGACCGCAAGACTGGAAACCTAAGATGCTGTTAACATCTAGCCGGGCTCTAGTCCATGAAGACCGGTAGCCAGCAGGGTTGGATGTACGACGACCTGGTGGTCCCTGACCCAACCCTCTGATGTTCGACGTACATTAGACCGTGTTTTGCTATGTGAGCGCCGGTGCCTCTGTCGGGATCTGGGGAAAAACAGGGCCGCACTTTGGGCTCTTCCTTCAGACAACACCTGCCTCTACAAAACACTCCCACATACAACTTGGTTGCTGCTAAGGAACTGAAATTGAGTTACTATCGTTTTACTTACTATGTACCCATGTCAGGGTACCCCCGAACCCTAAACCCCATATGCTCAAATTCTGGTGCCACATACAACCCCCACCTGCCCGCTGCCAGCCGGCAGGTTTGCTTGATTTTTCTTTGCGCACATATCACTTGTCTTACCAGCTTGTGGTAGTAGGTCAAGGGAACATATTATATTGGGCATATTTATGGCCCGAAACCCTAAATCCTAAATCCCTGTAGTTTCCATTTTCCTTATAACCCCAATATATATATACAATAACTCGTACTACAAGGATTATGTTCCCCTATTGCTTACCAAGAAGCACTTGGAAGGTTAAGCTTTATAATATAATTGGATTACATACACCCCGAAAGGTTAAAAGTCACAGTCTCAGCTGTTCAGCAGAAAACCAGGACCCTTGTTTCTTGGGATTCCCCAATAGTCCGTGATTTTGAGAACCAACTAAACGGTAAACATATGACATGTGCCATAATCTAAACTTCTAGTATCCCCCTTAATGCCCCTATAATGCTCCCCTAAATAATCCCCTATATAACCCCCTAGACCCTAAACCCATTTCAGGAGTCTAGACTGTAGCTCACATATTCGGGAGCTTCCAAGTGTGCAGATACTCCTACAGAGAGCCCGGACTCCATCAGCCTTGAACTAAGCATGTGTGCTGCGGGACACTAGGGTTTAGGGCTTAGGGTTTGGGTTTTAGGGTTTAGGTCTTAGGGTGCAGGGTTTAGGATTCAGGGCTTAGGATGTAGGATTTAGGGTCTACAAACAGCTGTAGGGCTTCACTGCCACAGTTTGGGCCATTCCCTACCCCTAGACCCTAAGCCACCCTTCCAAGACCAGAAACCCTAAAACCCTAGACCGTAAGCCTTCCTAGGCCCAAGCTTTATGAAACTCTAAACCCTAAACCCCAAAACCCTAATCCTTCAGTATTTGACCCGACTCGAATCCGAGGTGCATTCGGAGCCGGGCAAGGCGCCTCTCAGGCAAGGTCTCTGTCTGTACCACTAATAGGACTACGAGAAGACGTGTTCATAATCATGGGGGCTTAGGGTTTAGGGTAGCAACAATCGCAATAAGCAAATATAGTGATAGATAGCAGTACTGTTTGCAATACTAATTTGAAGAGCATTATAAGAATAATGCCGCAAAGGCAAAATTAGGAACAATAGTTAAAAGCAAAATCATCCTCGTAGCGAATCATACTTGAGATATTTGCCCTAGCAGCCTAGACAATTTGCAGTGTTTATACTGCCATGCGTAAGAGCAGGAATAGCAAGAAGAGTACAGGGCTTAAGGTAAAACATTCATGGCTTAAGGCCCAAGACTTGACCCAGCGTTTCTTCCTTTTTTCCCCGTGCCTGAGGGCTTGGGGTGAAGGTGTAGGTAGGACATCCATTCAGGATTTAAAGCCTTGGATGAAGTGTGCGGGCGGCCGCTTTCATTCAGAACACAGCCGCGGGGTCCCTAAGCCTGAGACCCTAATCCTGATCCTCAAAACCCCTAAACCGCCAGATCGCCACAGCGCGCAAGTGTCCAGCCATGCCGCGAACCAAACTGATGCAAGTCCACCTAAGCTGCTAAGCAACAGAGAATGCTGACGATGACCGCTGGGGGTATTGTAAGACCCTAAACCCTAGCCCTAAGGGTCCAAGAACCCAAATAATATGGTTTTAGGCCCAAATACCATAATATTATTGGTATTTGGGCCCTGAAACCCTATTATTTGGGTTCGTGGACCCTTAGGGTAGCAATGTTCTTAGTAGGCCTTTGGGATCTCCTTCGGAATCCCAACGCATCCTTAGCAACGCCTTTTTGATGTCTATCGGAATCCCAACGCATTTGGCATAGTCTGGCTCGCTGTAGCGGCCTTCCGCATAGCTCGGCCGAGGCCTATATCAAGCTCCCAAGACAGATTGTGAAGGTAATGTAGACGCCTAGATAACCAGCCCTAAGCCCTAAACAGTTTAGTGCCAATTCTTTTTGGATGACTCTGTGGTATCGCCCACTGATATGGGTAATTATTTAGGCCCCGTGGAATACAGACCTGCAAGATGCACCTCACTCCTGCCCAGAGCTCTATCGAGTCACATCAACTCGGAGCTTGGGCTGGTAAGAGGAGACCATATTCTCTGTACTAAAGGGGGACCAAAACCTAAACCCTGTATAGCCCATTATAACAGTTTCTGTTTTCTCTTCCAGTATCCCTGTATAGCCCCTATATACTGTAGTATCAAGCTGTTCATAACCTGTTTGTCCCTGCCCAGGCATCTCCTTACCCAGGAAGGTCCCAAGTGAAGTGTAAACCTCAAATAAGACATGGATATTTCCCCAAACAAGGAGCCCCTAAAAGCCCCCGCTATTCCTACACTCTAAGCCCAGACCGCTAGGTAATCACTACCGTAAACCCAGCTCTAAGCTTTCCCTTATGCCGTCGTTTTGTTGGATCTCGCCTTGCACATGAAGGTTGCTGGGCTCAGCTCACCAGCAGTGCAAAGAAGACTGGCTTCCGAGGGAAGGAAATTGTTCTGACCTGGGCAAAAATAGGATCTGGGAATTCAGCGGAAGCGCTTCCTAGGGTTTAGAGCTCGGGGCTTTGGGCTACGAGTTGCTGCCAAAATGTCAGGTCGTTCCGGGTTTCTGGCGTGTTCGTCACTTGAATCTTTTGAAGACAGAAAGCACATTCGACCTTAGGACAACGGCCAGAGTTCGCCTAAGTAGGACGTGGAGTGTGGATGTCTTCTTGAACACAAGCGAGTCCTAAACCGAAGAGTGGGCAAAAGGGCAACAAGCACAAAGGTCGTCTGTTTGCTCCCAGCCGGCTTGCGGATCATTTGTTTTTAGTTAGGGGTAGTTTGCAGGGACGTTCTGATTCCCCGATCATCCACCAGACTGAAGTGGAGAAGTATAGCTGCCCAAACCCTATCCTAACACACACGCACCCCATCCACCCCTGCAAAAACAGGACCCAACGGCTACGGACTGCGGATGATGTCCCCGTCTCCTCCCTGACACTCTGATAGAAAAGGTCCCGGCAGCTATATTTTAGCTTTATCGTATGTAAGTGGACCCTGCAGTAGCTGTATGGAAACCCTTGGGCCCTGGGTAATTCCACATACATATCTATGTTTTATCCTAAGTCCTAATAAACCCCGAACCATAAACCCCATACTACACCTAAAAAGTCTGCGAATGCTACCTACCCTAAACCCTAAAACCATAAAGCCTCAACCCTAGTTGCGCTATTTGAAGCCTGACGGGTAGCATAGGGGCCTCTCTTCCTAAGAAACTCCAAAATTTGGTTTGCTGTTAAGGAACTTAGACTAAGTTAGCCATAATCTGGGTACATAGTAAAAAAACTGATTTCTTTTTCTAATTCTCATACATATATATATATATAAATAATAGCTTTATTTACGTTCCTTGACAGCAACCCAGAAGTACGCCTCTGTCTGCATCCACGCAGCATCTCGGAGTGCATCTTTGGCCACTCGTGATGGTGTTGCCCTGGCAGCCGCAAAGCGGAACTTCAAATCCAAGCCGAATAATGGCGTGGTACTGCACTTTGAGCCCAGGAGTTAGGAATATGTTTTCATCCCCTAAATGACACCATCACAACCCTATCGTAAAACTTACAAATAGGTGACCGAGCCCATTAGTACCCCCAGCGTCCGACAAGGTAAGAATACAGGCGTAAAAGCAATAACTACATGATAGTAGTTGTGGTGGGGTGGCGACGGCAGTGGTGTTCAGAAGATGAGTAAAAGCAATCTGGGCATGCAGTGACAGCCAGGAAGCACTCTCTCATAGAGGTGTGCTGACGGCACCTTACCTGGTCAATCGCAATGATGACCCGCAATGCCACGAGCTCATCCCAGACCCCCCAAACAAATTCTGAACTCGGAAGCCAGTGCACCTCCGCACAGGTCGGATTCAGAGAATTTGCCACGTAGGGCATATCACCTGAGCTTCATTGAACATTTTGCAGGTAGCCAGAGGCCTCTGATTCACGCAGGGAGCACTTATTTATGTAGATTACCTGCTCCCCTCGTCAGTGACTCGTCAGCACCATGACCATGTGTTCTTACGCTACCTCATGTCATCCTGCATGATGAGACGATATGCATCCTTCGCAAGCACAATGGTGACTAAGGGCAACGCATGCCGAGGTCACAACGGGTGCTTGCAAACAAGTGAAGTTGCGTGCCAAATGTCAGGTCACATGTCAGGTTTCGAATTTGGAGGATCGAACTAACAAACGTGAATTTCCTCCCCTGACATCAAACAAAAAACCTCCCACCCTCCCCCCCCCCCCTATCTGAAACCTTCACAGAAGGAATCGGGGGTGGGGGTTTTCATAATGAGGAGAGGGGATTAACCCCAAACCCTCAACTCCCGAAACCCTTGACGACCCATGTCATTCTCTATGCGCAGACCCTAAATCCAAACTCTTTCAGTTGCTGGCGGGCTTGATTTTCTGAAGCTCGCAGCTTATGGCAGCTTTTCTTACGAGAGTGGTGGGGACAAAATGACATCAATGGGGTTCCGACGGGAATGGCCTCTTTGTTAGTAAGGATCTTCAGAATATGCCTTACAGCATTTCGGGGTCTATGTTGGACCTCCCCGATCTATGCACACTACCCATTACCCATTACGCTAAAACCCGAAACCCTAAACACCCGGACCTTGAATTCAGGTCGGCTTGCCAATCTTCAACAACCTCTTTACACCATGGCACTTCGCACCCCTACTAAAAGGTAACTTCTAAGTATCTTTCATAGGAACATAGGAAATGCCCAAAATTAGGAGTACCTTTAAAAGGGGAGATAGGGGTTCAATAAAGATGTATGTGCATATATACATAAAATACATATATATATATAATACATATATATGCTTGAGACTGACCCGTTCCTGCGCGCAGACCACTGGGTCACGAGGAGGCAAATTGGGTGTCGTGGAGCGGTGTCAAAAAATGGTGGGTCTTGTGCACTTCAGCTGAACAGCCCAAAAGCATATCAAATCGGATCTCTTTTTTGGGGGCCTGCCAGTGGCTGGAAGGCGTAAGTTATTAGGGAGTCAGACGACCACGGAAGACTTCGAGGCCCCTGGCTCACTGACTTAAATAAAGCCTTCCAGCCACGAGCGGCCGCCCACCGCTACTGGCTGGAATGCCTCCACCGCTAGCGGCTGGAATGCTTAAGTCAATGAGTTTGGGAAATTTTCGAGTTCTCGGAAGACGCCAGTGGCTGGAGTGCAAGTTTTGGCCCTCCAAGCTCTTCCGAGGCAGTGGAAAAAATTACCTGGGCTTTTTGCCTCGGACTTGCCTGGGGCCCAAAAGTCTTCCTGAACTGCTTACCTGAGACTCGCTTGAGACCTAAAAAGCTATAAAACCTCTACCTGAACCCTTTGCCTGGGCTACAACCCTTAGGCCCTGGAATGCTTAAGACTGCTTCAGATCCCCCCTGCTACCTGGATAGAAGCCTCTAGATTGCCTATACCCAAAAAGAAGTCTTAAGCATTCCAGGGCCTTCCCAATATATATATATATGTGTATTATATAAAGGGTTTCGGGTTTAGGGTACCCCAGAAAGTTAAGGGTCAAAGGTCCTAGCTAAGTGCCTTGGAGATTAGTTACCATGGAAGGTTCTGTCAGCAACTTCTGCCTTGCCTTCAAGCGTTCAAATGCATAGCCAAGCCCCCACAGTTGTAAGAACCCTGAACCCTAAACCCTGTATCTCCACACTTCTGTCCATGCATTAAACCACCCACCCTCAACCCTCAACCCTAAACCACCCATCCTAAACTTTCTGGGCTCCGATTTCAAATCTCTAAGCTTCACGCGAAATTGATAACCTCAAGCCCAATTTCTACATGAGAGCTTCTCAGAATAGTGCCCGAATCATCCCTCGTTGCAACCCTTGAAATTACATGGGGCTGTCCTTTGATGAACTCGATATCCTAAATCACAGCTTGGTATGGGGGCCCTGTAATTATTACGTACATGTTTATGGCTGCATAGGGATTCTAAAAGGGATTAAAGATTATGCCAATGAACCTTCAATTTCAAACCCTAAACTTCCTAAACCCCATGACTCGCCGTTTGCGGCGGAAGCTACAGGAGTCCGCTTGGCAGGTGAACGTTGCAGGCTCGAGCACCCCTCTGCGGCAGGCCTCTCACGCAGTTCTGGTGCAGTAGCTTGCTCCATCCGGGTTTATAGGGGCTATGGGGGCCATGGGGTTTATGGGGCTTCTAGACGTTATAGGGTTTGTAGGATGTATAAGTTTTACAGGCTATAGGGTTCATAGGTATATATGTTTTAGGGCTTTGTGGTGTGGAGTTAAAGGTTGAGGGTTCTGGGCATTGGGTTTATGGCTAGGAAAGCTGATATGATGGAGGCCTACTGGACGCATCATGTTGCGAGTGCTCTTTTCTGTGATAGCCATGACGTTCATTCAAACATGTACCATGCACGTCATGCATGTACTGACAACAATCGGCGGCAGTGACAAAATGAGGTGATGATGGCTGGTAGTTGCGCACTTTCCCTATTGGTCTGAGCCTGGCGTTCTGTGAAAAATGACACAAGGATGTAGGGCTTAGGTTTCAGGGCCTGAGGTTTAGTACATCCCTGGAAGGATGCCACAGACGACGTTCGCCAAGAAGTGTTCCTTTACCCCTTAGTAGACCCTCTAAACCCTAAACCCTGAACGACCCCTCAAATGCATGGCCATTCATGCCGAGAGTCCAAGGATGCTCTTGATGGACTGTATCCAGCCTGATCAAAGGATAGGGTGCAGGGTTTAGGGGTTCAGGGTGTAGGGCTCCATAAACTGAGTTTTATACGCATGTAGTCCCCTTAAGTAGATAGAATATGGCTTTGGGTATCTTATAATAAGATCCCCATATACCCAGATTGTATCTACTTAAGGGGGACTATATCGGGTTTAGGGTCTAGGAGTTTAGGGGTTTAGGGTTTTAGGCGTCTAAGGTTTGACCCCTATCAAGCTGGCCTACGGGGCGAGCTGGGCTTTGAGGCAGGGGCGGACAGAACTACCCCGTACATATTACGCATATAATCCAGGAGGACCCCACCCTGGAATAGTGGAATAAGAGGAATATAAGAGGACCCTCATATCATCCCTTATTATAGTCACTATTACAGGGTGGCGGGGTCCACCTAACCTGTTACGCTTTAGGGTGTGTGGTCATATTTACTAAGTACGCGGGCGACTACACTTGACCCTAAGCCGCAAAAAGCAAGACAATCCGCGAAAACAAGCTCCGCCTGACAAAAGGGTTCACACAACAGTAGAAGCTTGCATAGACAACCGTCATCTGGGGATTGATTTGAGGTACGCTTTTCCATGACTGTACCGGGAATCTAGGACCCAATATTCGTACAGATTCGTACCTATCCTTAGATATCCGTGTATGAACCCGATGTCCAATTCATTTCTTGTTTTCTTCTCCATTTGATTCTCCATTACTGGGGCAACTCCACTAAAACCTCCATCCCGACACATTAAACCCTAGCCCTCTACAGTACTCGATGCACACGGACCAGCGGGGCTTTCCAACACGCCTCGGCAAAGGGTTTAGGGTTTAAGGATTTGAAGGATCAGGGTTTAGAGGATGAGGCCCAGTGAACGTTTATGGGGTATTGGGTTTAAAGATGGGGGGTTTAGTTGTGATGTTCAAGGCTGCCGGCAAAACCTTGATTGATCAACGTGCTTCGCATTTGAATTCAAATGATCAAAATGTGAACTCCAAAAGTCAGGGTCCCCTGTACAAACCCGCCCCCTATGTAGTGGAGGCCTCCCAGGAAACCTAGAGACGAAACCCAAAAACCCGAAGCCTCAACCCCCTAAACCAGCATAGAAGCAGGACCATACTGTGGCAACTAGGTGATCTAGCAGCACAAAAACAAAACTCTTTGGGAACCAGTGCTGAACATCATCCTTCATCTACCATGCATGTCTACATGAGCTATAGTCTGAACTCCTAGTATTCCCCACTCCCCTACATTCTATTTCCTATATAACCCCCTCTTTAAGACTTTAGACTATAGCCTAAACCCTAAATTACATGCGTCTACATAGATCCCAAAGGAAGTGGAATCTTGCCTTAGCACGCCTGGATCAGACCATCCCTCCTCGGGATCCGATTGCCCGGCGAAAAACATCGTGATATGAACCATTGTCTAAACACCTAGCATCCCCTTACCATCCCTCATAGCCATCCCCTATATAACCCCCGTTTAAGGAGTGTAGACCCAAAACCTAAATCCAAAACCCTATATAACCGCCCCTTTAAGGAGTTTAGATTATGGTTCATATTGCTGCAGATGAAAGTCAATCTTTCACGCGCCTGGCATCGGGGCGTGCATGTCCTCCCGCCATTGATTTTCGCTCCTTCCTGCGGTATCTCAAAATTTGGGGTACGCTACATGTAGGGATAGGGACTGGAGCGATCCGTGTACCCAAAACCAAAGCAGAAACTGGTTCCTGGTTTTGGCATACCATGAGGCTCAAGAAAACCACTTCCAATGAGAAAGGTGCTGTAGAGGTCGCAACGAGCACAATGAGCTATGATGTAGGCTTTACAACACCCATCTGAGGACTGGGTGGGGCATCTAACAGAGGTTTAGGGTCTAGTGCACTGCAAGGATGTGAAATTACAAAGGGGAAATAGCCTGAGTATCTTGCTTGCTAGCTGAAAAAAACTTCAATCAAACTACCATTGTAACTTGGTAACTTAATTTGAATTCCGAAGTGCAAACCAGTCATTCAGGCCCCAGCAGGATCAGCTCAGACCCTCACTCCAACAGAGAATGGGAATGATATGGAATAACGACGAACTCAAATCCTGAGCTTGAGGTTTGGGAAGAGAGGAAAAGCTTAATTGATTTAGGTTGTGTTCCGGTCCCACACGAAAATCCAAAGCAGTTGCGTCCTGTCAGGAAGCTAGAGACTCTGCATGGGATGCTGGACCCCTGAACTGACCGCTAAACCTTCTTATCATATGACTATCAATGATGAATTATTACGTTAATCCCTAAGACGTCCGAAGGACTTGCGGCAAAGGGAGCCGGATGATGTGGTGCCCTTCTGGGGCTGTTCCAGAAACATCGGATCAAAACCAAGAAGACCAGGGTAGCCTACTGGTGATGAAGAAAACCCTTCATATCCCCAAGTGTATATACTAAAGTGCCATGAACTCTAGGGGTTATTGAAGGTTTTACAGGAGGTAGGGCTATGGCTGTCGCCAGCAAAAGATTTGCGATGATTTCAGGTCTTTCTGGGTCTCTGGAGAGCTTAAAAAGACTTAGCCAGAAGGTCGTAGAAGGCTTGTAAAGTGTTACCTCCTGCCTTGCTTTAAAGTGTGGAGTTTTTCCTGGAGGGTTAATTAAGGGTTGAAGTTTTGTACAGGTTTATAGTCCTGTTTCCTGCGCTTAGGGCTTATGTCAGACTAACAGACAAGTTTTCAGAGAGTTCGTGGTTCGTTCGTGGAGTTGGTAGATACGGCCTCATCCCAATTGGGGACCATACCCTTTGGGGGAGGGGCCTGAAAAATGCTGAGCGCTGACGTAGTACAAAGCCGGACCTTGTCCATGAACAGTAGGGTTTAGGGCTTAGGGTTTAGGGACCTTAGGACACCCCTAATCCCTCAACCCTGAACAGAGCATTTGTTTTAAACCAGGTCGTGTTATGTTTCCCGCTCCTGACAGCCAATCTCTGGCGCGTTCGCAACACCTGCTGCGACCCTAGCTTAAGTCGCGTGGCAGACATGAGTATCTATTTAATACTTCACGCAGAACTGGTGCTCTCTCTCTCTCTCTCTCTCTAAATATGCATGTACTTAGAGGTTACAGACATATTTATGTGCATTTGCCTGTCTATGTATGTGAGTGCTCTGCGAAAGTATCAAAACATCAGTACATCAGCATGTCTACATAGACGAGCCCCAAAGCAACAGGTGGTTTAAAAAGCCCAGGGCCAGCCGGGGCTCATGGGCTGGGCACCTTCATGCCAGGATGATGTGGGCTCTGAGAAGCCGCGGCTCAAAAGCTGACCCCTAAAAGCTTCCCCAGGCGCCCGGCATGAGGAAGCTAATGTCTTTTGCCCTGACCGCACGTACCAACGCTCGAAAGCGTAAACTCTGCAAGTCTTCTTCCCCTGAGTAGTTGGCTGCCCTGACAGTTAACAGCTAACAGACTTCTCTTATACTTCGGCTGTCATCGTGAAATTAACAGAGAGGGGATCTATATGTTTAGCACAATGGTGTAAACAACAAGTGCCCTCGGGCCCTCGGCTTGAGATAGATCAATCCAGGCAAGTAACACTTGTAGACGTCAGGGCCCGATGACACTTTTTTTTTTTTTGCTGGAATTGGAGCCCCCAGGGCTGGATCTTTCGCACAAGAGCCACAGGGGTATAGCCACTGCATTCCCATCCGGAATGTGGTCCTCAGTATTACAGCCTATTGTGTAAATCTAATTTACTGCGTGAGCCGACCTTTAAACAACAGTTCCGGCAACATTCACGCTTGATTTGGAAGGCCCTCTCATGGGTTTCTGATAATTTAAATCAAGTTACCTCATTGGGTGTATATATATATATACACAACGGATAATACGGTTGCCCTAGTCAGTAACTCAAGTTAAGGTCCTTAACAACAACCCAGTCCCTGCATCCACTCCATCAATCCTTACGGAATCTTCCCAAAAAGTCCCGGGCTTTGCTGACCTGTAACTGCGTCGCAGCCGTCCTCTGTGCAAACGAAGCTTGGCGGCGTCATCCTGACTTGCCATGGCTTGCGTAGCCCTTTGGCCTACAATCCTAAGCCATTTAGGGCTAGGGTTATGGGTCTAATGAGATTGTTCTGCCCTCGCCGCTCGCCTGGCAGCTGATGCCGACAGCAATTCTTGTTCAACAAGCTGCTGAGCTACCCTCACTACAAGTTGGGACTTGCCGTCTCACTGAAAGCTATATATGAGAGCCGAATTCGAAATACAGCGTGCAGCCCTCCAAATCATAAAGCCCAAGCCCTTTCTTCCCTCACTCCCCGCCACTCCTACAAGAAGCTTTAGACAACTCCCTGGGCGCTCAGTTCTTGGCCCGCACAAAAGCAAACCTTTTTCAAAGAAGTAGATAAACCCCAACAACGGTTGCAGGTTGCCAACTCCGCTGCTATCTCAGGTTGAATGCATGGGCCCCTAGTATGGGCCCTTAACCGTGGGATCCTTATATACCTGTGATGTACCCTATATGTACCCTTAAGGGTCCCTAGCATTTGCCGAAGGGCCCATATTAGGGCACACTTCTACCTGGGATACTAAGACGTGAAAGGTAAAGCCTAAGGCTGGACGGTGTCCAAGGTGCGAACCGGCGAAGCATTCAAGCTTTGCCTTGGATTCTGTACTGTTCAATTTCGGGTTTCGGCACATGGGATGGCTCCATGGTTATATGGCTTGGACTCTCACTAAGCATGAGCACCTGCACTACATTTGTCAATCAGGGATGGATCCCTAACGAACACGGCATGAAATTGCGTAAGGTACACCCCAAGCTGGCTAACGCTCGTAGTGCCAACCTTAAAACCATGGATTGTTTGGGGGCCCCCCCCCCCCCTAATTAGGGACCCTTTTTTGTTCAGAAGGGTGCGCTGTGGGGCCTGGAGTCGTGAACATACGTAAAAGCACGTATTTTCATGATGTTTAGCATAATCGTTAGGGATTATGGTATATGCTATATATTATAATCCATAGTGATTT
>CAJNIZ010000533.1:13578-31676 GCA_905231905.1 Symbiodinium pilosum | reverse complement strand
GTATTGCTCTCTACTCTGCGTGTATGCCTATGTGCCTATGCGCTGTGGAGCCTGGAAATCACTATGGATTCTAATATATACCATATACCATAATCCATAACTATTATGCTAAACATCATGAAAACACGTGTTTTTTAGGCATGTTCACGACTCCAGGCCCCACAGCACACCCTTCTGTAAGATTAACGGTAGAAGAAGGGCACTGCTGTTGGCAAACAGCTAGAGTTGAGGGTTCAGGGCAAGTCATCTCGCCAGAAATGCAAATACCTCCAATGGTCAAGCCGTGGGTTTTTCCTGCAAAGCATGGAATCATTTACCGGCACCATGGAGGTCATTCTAGGATTCTGGTCCCCAGCTCTGTGTCGCGATGCAGTGCTGGCAACAACTGGCATCGTGAACCCTCCTTTGAAGGTATCATTACTTCTGCCTTGGAAGGGGGAGTGGAAACCGGCATTACGATCAAGAATTTCAAAGGGACCAGTATAGGGATCCACTGGTCCACTCACCCTCGAGCATCAGCAACTTCTATTTCATGTTTAGGCACAACGCCAGCTTGACTGGGAACCTTCGAAGCTAAATCTGTAACCCAACATTTTCTGTCTTAAAGATCTCCTGAGGACTCGTAGTGACCCCAGGCAGCATCTGCGAAGAAGATATCAGAGGGCAGAAGAAGCACTTAAGTTTGGTGTTGCAGTCCCAACCCATCCTCCGTGATCCCGAGCCCTGGGCCTCGATCCAAACACAAAATCAAATCCTAACACCTAAGCGCTCAACCCAAGAAGGCCTTGAAAACTCACAGGCATCATCGATGAACTCAGATGGCGCGTGTGCCAGGCGAGCAATTGCCATCCCAACCCAAAGGGCCTATCCCGTTAAAAGGAAAGGAAGGGAAGAGGCATGGAAACTACAACATTATCGGGGATAATGCAGGGCCATTATGCGAATATAAGCCCAATTTGCATGTCATTGCCCGTTGTTCCATTCGATTCTCCACTTTTGGTGTTGCATCAAGGAGCATTTCACCTACAATCATAAGATTCGGTCTGGAAAGGAAGGGTTTCATCAAGCAGGGGCGTGGACATACCAGGGATAATGCATCCGGGACCCTAAAGCCACAAGCCTACACACATGATCACGGATCCAAGGGCGGAGAACGGACCGAGTTTTTGCGGCACTTATTCATTGCGTTTCCGTAGGGCTGGCCGACTGCACAGGGTGAACAAGGCCTTGTAGCGTACTGTTGGATCTAGGTCTTTCTCTGAACAGGCGGCCCGTCATTTCAGGATGTTTTAAGTCTCCATTTCGAGCCGAGAAGGGGTCTCGTGGAAGATACTCCGCAGGTGGAAACACCGGTCATGCAGTTCAACATCACGACGTTGCAGCGCCAGCCGGGCGCGAACCCGTTTGTGTTTCGAGTGCAGCTGGACAGTCCCTCTGGGCTTACCCTCGGTTAGCTGGGAATGAAGGAATGGATCCTTATGGTAGCCCCTATAAGATAACCCATTATAGTATTTTGCATTTTCCTTTTCCATTCCTTCATTCCCAGCTAGCCAGTGGCCAGCAGTGGGCGTTGGGAGAAGGCCTTTGTGCCACACCGCCCCGCAGTTGGACAAGTCACGCGGATGACTCCATATGAGCCACGGTCTAAACTCCCAGTATCCCCCTTAATAACCCTATCGTGGTCCCCTATATAATCCCCTATCTAACCTCCTTTAAGGAGTTTAGACTATGGCTCATATGGCTGTCCAGGATGGCCTGCCCTGGGTTGCCACCCTGCCGCCGCCCTTACAACATGGTCTTAGCCTGGAATCTCAGCCCTAAAGGCAAAAGCTTTGTCCTTGCTAGTTGGAAGGACGCCGTAGAATACAGTGCCACTTGCTGCCGGGTGGTTGGAACAGAATGCTGGAAGGGAGCTGATAATAGTGGTCTCGACATGACAATCCCGAATAACAGTCGTCATCTCTCATGACACATTTATTGCCTAAATGGGTTTTCAGGATAGACTGTTCGTAGGACTGGCAAAGTTTTGGCAAGCGGGACCCCACTTCTGACAAAGTGCCATTTCAGGGCTTGCAGCTTACATCACCAATCTCACAGTCCGCTTTCAGGTCACCTTTTTGGGTCTCCATAATAAGGACTATAGTACTTTGGGGTCTACATCGGGTCCCCCATGTAGGGAAACTGCCATTTTGTTGAAGGTTTGTTCAGATACTCGGAGGTTCATGTGTTGTTGGAAGTAAGGGGCAAGAAAATAGGAGTCTCTTTTCAGGACACATTTCCTCACAGGAACAATCCCTGCCTTAAGCTTCTATATGCTCACACCCTGGACACCGAACCGATGCTCCAGATCTTCAACCTCAAGTCCTATGACCTACATGTCCTGAAGCCTCCCCAAACACCAAACCATGAACCGGAGACTTTATAGCCCCCCTTAAATAGATAGAATATGGGGTATATGTGGATCTTATTATCATATACCCGAAGCCATATTCTATCTACTTAAGGGAGACATTAGATCTTGAGCCTTGACTCCTGCAGTCAACCCTAGTCCAACTGAAAATCCTACACTGCTTTGCAAGATTTCACACATTCCCCTCACCTGAGCCCTAATCTCCATACGATAGTTTCCCAAAACAGGGGGACCCCAATATAAACCCCAATATACTATAGTCCTCATTATGGGGGCCCCCAAAATGGTGCCCCTAATTTTTAGCAATCCCCATACACCACAGTGCCCTCGTACGGCATGGTGTGAGCATGTTGTAGTCCAGCGTGGCACGTGTAGGTTTCTGACTTTGCGGACAATGATGCAACATACCCAGGTCCTTCATGCGTGAAAAGCCTATG
The DNA here is from genome assembly GCA_905231905.1 of Symbiodinium pilosum. Taxonomy (NCBI): domain Eukaryota; class Dinophyceae; order Suessiales; family Symbiodiniaceae; genus Symbiodinium; species Symbiodinium pilosum. The sequence goes on along the minus strand of CAJNIZ010000533.1, from coordinate 28,829 downwards.
TACCCTAAACTGGCAGACCGTGAAATGTTCCACTTCGAACTTGTACATGATAAGCCCAAGCCCTAAAACCGGTTAGGAGACTGCTACCTTGCTACCCCAAATCGGATTCCGCTGCCGTTGCGCTCCACGGAACCCCTATCCTTATTCAAGTCTATAAATAGACACTGCCTAGTTTGGACTAGCGGCATGCCTTGGGTGCATGGGAGTTTTTTGAAAGAGGGGCCCCCGACATGAATGTCAGAATAGAAGGGTAAACGTACACGGTTGCCGTAGATCTTAAATTCTGCCCAGAAAAGCACTGAACACAGTGCATCCTAGACACTGAACTCGGCTCTTCCCGTGCAAAAACAACTAAAATAGCCCTACGTGAAATTTTTCCTGAACCCTGAATTCTGCGCTCTAATCCTTTACATCCGTAAAGCCTACCCTGAAGCCCAAAACCCTGCGTGAACTCCTTCAGCCCCTAAATGCCCCTCCATCGTCAACCCGAAGATCTCAGGCCAAACAGGGGAGACTGCCTAGCCTACCGTGCATGGAACTTTTTGGGGGCTGCATGATGGATACCTTAGGGGTCATGATAGCAGCCGCTACACCTCAAACCTGTAGGCCTGCAGGGACAATCCCAAGTGAAGGTCACGCAATATCTTACAGTTCCAATAGCTGATAGTTAGTCTTTCATAGCATACGCTAACCAGCCCCGAACACAAGAGATATTCAATTAACCAGGTTGTTGAAGTCAGCTACTTTCGACTTCGCCTTCATGCGATGCTCACGGGCCAGGCAGCAGAACTTTGAAGGTTTTGGCTTATCACTGCAGGGTTTTGGGTTTTGCGGTTGAGGGTGTGGAGTTTAGGACTTGGTGTTTAGAGTGCAGGGTTTGCGGCGTTCTAATAGAAGAAGAGAGTTTTTCATGAGGTTTCAGGAGGGGATTCCATTCAGGGTCGACAGACATCCTTACCTTGCGCGGAGAACGTAATATATGAGCTATAGTCTAAACTCCTTAAAGGGGGTTATATAGGGGATTATATAAGGGGATACTAGGAGTTTAGACATGGCTTATATGGGCTTGTTGAAGGATAGTCAATCATCAACCTCGGTCCCTACACACCAGGGTCCGTGGATAGGGCTTCAGAGGATGTGTGGCTCCAACTGTCTGAGCCCAGTATACGCTTTCTTGCTTCCTGTTGGTGGAAGTGGAGAGCTCATAGATCGTCTTTTTTGCTCCCTCAATAGCCCAGTCCTTCATTCCCTACACCCTAAATGCCAAACCTTACATCCTGAACCCCAAACCTATTCCTTCAATCCCTGCTGCAGCGATTTGGCGATGTTGAAATGGCCAGATTGAATCCTATTTAATGCCTATGAGGTACCCCCAGCATCCCCTGCTCGCCCTACACGTCCCAGAAACCTTAAGGGCCCCACATTTGAAGAAGCTCCCAAGACATCTAGTCAAAGACATTAATATAGAGTTCAAAATAACTATACTTCATCCCTGTTTATAAGCCACTAGATAGTCCCAGCGTCCGTTTCATGTTCAATGTTCTATTCTATTTGATTCTCCAATATTGTGCTTATTGAATATCCCTACACCCTAACCCAAAAAATAGTTCCTATGTTCCTTTCCCTCATTACCTCCCTCTATGTAGCCCTTATAACGCCCCATTGTGAATCCCTAAACCCTGAGTCCCTAACCTCTGAAGCCCTGAATCCCTAAAACCCTAAATCCCTAAACCCTGTAACCCATAGGTTTCCCCTCATCTGTCAAGGCGGAGAGGGTCAATGATACAGAAGTCTGGAAGGGGCTTGGCTGCCCGCGGCTGGACGGCAGAAAGTCTTGGGTTTTAGAAGGCGTTTGGCCCCAATATTGAAGTACTACACTTCAATATTTGTTGGTTCATGGGTTCTCATTATAACAACTTATACCTGAAAAGTCTATACTTTTTTCTGGTTTGTACTCCAAACTAGGGTGCTGAGGGCTAGCGAGCTAGGTTTCCGCTACCTCCCAGCCTTACCCCAGGTGGCGGGGGGGATGGGGGGGGTGATGCCGAACGCACATTCACAATACTTGTTCGTGATAACTAAGCATTTTGGATTTGTTGGTGCGGAGCAAAGTGCGGAAGCCTGAGGAGTAATAGTAGCCACTGCTGTTCCCAAAATTACCCGTATATGCCTAAAGTGTGCTACAAAACCTACACGAATTAAGTCGGGCTCTACATTGATTGTTTGGATGATGCTCCTGTAGTTGCTTGATGTCGAATGTTGAGTGCTGGTCAGTATTTGACACATCTTGGAGAGTATCCGCACGGATTCTGATAAACTGATGGGGTGTAGGTTGAGAAATTGGGCCTTGGGGATGGGGGTATAGCTTTTTGTTCAAGGATTGTGGAGGGGCTTAAGAGTGGGACTTGGGCTTCAAATCTGAAGCCTCGCCCGTACGATCACACACTTTTGGGATCCAGATATCTAACACCCAGGCAGAACGGAGGTCCCCCCTCTGGAAGCCCTGATCGCACCAAGGGTCTTCTCATCCCTGAAAGTGCGGCCCACGCCCAAGCTGTGGGGCGAAGGCTGCTAAAGTTTACCGCTAAAGGCCCAGACTTGCAATCCACGCTATGGGCTATGGAAACCAAGACCATAAGTAAACTCAAACGGCCGACGTTTTTGTTGATTCCAAGGCAGCCTTTCCCTGAAGACGTGCTTCTGTGGCAGGTGGTGGAAATGTGCATTATTACTATGGTCTGTCCAAGTTCTTTTATTGTACATACCCAAAACGTATACATCTTCATCATGGCACGGACCCAACAAAGGCCCTAGCCTCCAGCTAATCCCGTGAGGGGGCATTGCAATCATCCTCAGCATCCCTTCATATCCGTAGCATTTTGAAAAGGTACCTTCATCTTGAGAAACTTCCAGGTTGGCTCGAAGGATTTTCGGCGGCTGCTTAGCACCTCACACCTGTCAATCCCCAAACCCCCCCTAAACCCCTGAAACCAGCTCTTGCACCCCAGAAAGGCACACCATGTACGCATCCATCTGTCCGCTCACCAACGAGTTGAATGAAGCTTGGCTTGGGGCGAGGGAGGAAGCAGGCTTGGTCAGCAACTACTAGCCAACTGTAAAAGTTAGAACGATTTCATTCGACCTCACCCCCACGTGGTTTATGGAAAAGAGTGCTAAAGTAGCTGAATTTCTGGTTCTGAATTTAGTATGACGGAGCCCACTACCCGAGAAAGGTACATGTGCTTTGGATTTACAGTTTAGGCACTTATGGTATTTTGAGAAACTGGTCTATATTGTAGCCGCGAAGCCCAGCAGGTTGCAGTTTCATTCTCTCATTGCATGTCTTTATGGTCGTCCAGACATCTTGTTTGCGTGAGGGATCCTGCCGCCCAGTTTAGGTTTAAGCGTTTTGCAGCCTTGAAGGGCTTCAAACAGTGAAGAGGTTCCAGACATGAAAGCTTCGACAAAGCACAGATTGGGGCATTGTCATCATTTGCGTTGACGTGCAGGTTTCTGCTCTTAATCTTGGTGCCCAGGCCATGCCTGGCAGAGCTAAAGATTTGAAGTTTAAGATCCAGGGCTGTGCTCGACCCGCAACCCTGCACTATCAGCCCGCAGAATGAACTCTCAAGCCTGAAACACACGAGGCCTTGCAGCACGAAGCTTGAATAGTCAAGAGAACGATTATGGAAAGGATTCAGGGTTTGCGGATTCAGGCTTTAGAGGCTTCAGCAGTTGACAAGATTATTGTCACCATGGAGTCTGAATCTTGAGATTCCTAGACGCTGCGCCGTGCTAGCTCGGAATCCTGGCGCACGTGCTCCTCATCAGGTGATTGCTTGATATCAGTGCTCGTGCCCCTCAGCTTGGAGACGTACAGCGGTAGCCTTTGCAGGTTGAGAGTGGAGATGGCTGACAGCTGCACCCACGTGCTGCCGGTTGCAGCGATACTGCGGTGACCATTTGTCCGGCTTTGCACCTGGACAGCTCCAGAGACGTGCAACAACTACTTCCAGAGCAAGCCTTCAGAACCTGAAGCTTCTGAGTTCGAAGGCCGCAGCTCGCTCACGTTTTACAACAATGAAGCAAATGAGCCTCAAACTACCTGACTATCCTACCATGATGCTCCTGATAGTGCCCCAGAACATTGCGTGTAGTACTTCAGCGACCCCTGTTGTAAATCCATATCATCACGAGCCCCATACGATCGCATAGGCCAAGACGAACCCTGAAAGAATTCCTTCCCTGACGAAACCCAAGCCCGAAACTCTGAGCCCTGCACCCCCAATGCTCAACTGAAGCCTTCACTTCTCAAAACTTGCACGCCGCGAAAGGGGTTTCTGTCGATTCAGCGACACGCTGAAGGGCAGCTCCCCAAGCCAAAACCCTAGAACCTGAGTCTTTAATTTGCTGAATCGTACACCCTATACCTTACATCTGAGCTCCTAAAGGATTAGCCGTCACGCACTTTACATCCAAATCCTACAGCCAAAACCCTACCGCTACACTCAAAGCCCTTTACCCACACCTTAGACCCAAGCCCCAAGCCCAAGCCCTCAACTTGGGTGTCCCTACAATGAGGCTTACAGTTTGGGAGGCGTATATATCTTGGGACTCCTATTTATGGAACCCCCACGCATAAACCAGCTCAGGATGACCTGCACTTGGCTGTCACCGCCGCCTCCTCCGAGGACGGAAGCTTGGGGAGTAACCATAGGACTGGATGATGATTTTTAAGGGGTTCAGAGTTAAGGGTTTAGCGATTGGGTTTGCTAACTCAGGGCAAAACACATGGGTCCCGGGCGGGATGCTCCAACATCTCAGAAAAGAAGAATTGTTGGGTTTACTGTACATAGTCTCGGAAGTATTAGTCGGCGTACATCCCAGACTTCTGCAAGGGAACTGCGGTGCGCCCACAACTTTCCTAAAGTCAAAACCTCTGAGCTGGGTTTGCGGGCTTAGGCCTCGGGGTTTAGGACCTCATAGCAGCATTCATATTTGCCATCAATGACTAGGAAAATGGATGGAGGAGCACTTGTACAACGAAAGAAGCAACAGTGCCAACCAAAAACCGCGACGAAATCTTAGTCTTGGGGCTCTACTCCTTGAATCTTACACTTGACACTTTGAAGGAGAAACCCGCAACCTCACATTTAGTGTTGAAGCCGCAAACGCTTACTCCTGAACCATAAAATCCAATCCACACAGCTTACATTCAAACTGAAGGCCCTAAGCCCTACGCCGGCAAGCCTCAATCCAACGACGCTCTAAACCCTGAGACCCGAAAAGCGGAGCCCTGTTCTTGACGCGCTAAAGCCTGTACCTAAAACCTGGAAGTCTATTCTTGACTCTTGGGACCCTAAACCACGAAATCTCAGATTCATCTCAACCTTCAGTACAGCTCTTAACTCCTTGCACCCCTGAACCTTACACTCTACAACCCAAGCCCTGAACAGTTCTTGGCTCCTTCAACTTAAACCCTATAAATTAGGTGGACCCCCCACCCTGTAATAGTGACTATAAGGGATACTAAGGATGAAATATGGGTCCTCTTATATTCATCTTATACCACTATTACAGGGTGGGGGGGTCCTCCTAACCTATAAACCCTTGACTAGGAATGCAAACCCAGCCCCAACCTTGACTCCTTCAGTCCGAAATCCGCAACTCCACGCATTTCCCGACCCTGAATGAGTATTGACACCAGACATGGTAGTTTCCCAAAATCAGGGGACCCCAATATGGATCCCAAGATATGTTTATCCTGTTTATGATGACCCCAAAAAGGTACCCCTAATATTGGGAAACTCCCACATAAACTATCGACCCAAACCCTGGACAATTGTTGGCTCCGCTCTAAACCCCAAGCCCCAAACCCTAAACCCTATACAAATCCTATATAACCCCAATATTATAGTAGTTTCCGTTTTATTTTCCATTATCCCTAAATAACCCCCCTCAACCCCCCTTAGTCAAGTTGAACTGCCAGTCGATCACGGAGTTGCTGGAGCTTGGTCAGGAGCTGTCGCCACAACTTACCCTCCCCCTTAGGGTTTCGACACATTGTATAGGGGTTAGGTCGGAAGTTTTGGCGGGTTTTGACCGTTGTTTTTGCTTTTGCTCTATACAATTTGTATTTATCTGGGCTTGAGGGTTTAGGGTTTAGGGTTTAGATGCTCGCTTTTTGAAGGGGGCCTTGTGGGATTCCATGCTAGTCTGGGGAGCATAGAATTCGTAGCTTCGGGCTGCGGATTTAACATCGGGGGGAGGTGAGGACTAAGGATTTGCAATTTAGGATCTGGGATTCAAGACTTAGGGCTTGCGGTTGAAGGTTTACCTTTCACAGCGTAGGCTTACGGCCTAGGATGTGCAATTCGGGATTTAGACCGCAATTTCAGTGGTGAAGAGTTTGAGATGTTTTTGCAGTTAAGGGTTTAGGATCTGAATGGTGATAAGGATTCAGGTCTCAGGGCTTATGGCCTGGCATCTGAGGCTTAGAGTTCAAGATTTGTAGCTGGTGGCTTAGGATTGCAATTCGGAGCCCCGGACTTGGCAGTGCCATTCAGGGCCATGTTCCGTTGTTGGCTTTGATTGGAGCTGGATGGGAAGTTGCATGCAGATTGTCAGGTTTGTTGGGTGGCACATATGCATAGATCACCTTTTGGATACTTCTAACCTTGCCTACGACTGCCCAAGAGCTTTAAACACCCAACACCGACTTTCGGTTGTAGGGTCTAGGGAGCTGGATCTACGTGTTTAGCCCCATACCCTAAAGCCTAAGCCCATACCACGTTAGGCTTTGGGTGCGTTCAAGACTCCGTTCTTTGCTTTTAGAGTTGGGCGGCTCAAACACGTTCCAAGCAATCCCCTACAGCATGGATTTCTGTTCTTGAGTTTCAAATCTTGAGGAGCTTTGGTGGAGATTTGGAGGGTTCGGGGCTTGAGCAGTTGAGGGCTTCAGAATATTTGTGGTCAAGGGTTTAGGCAATGATTTACGGTTTAGGATCAGGGGTTCAGAGATTCAGTGTCAGGAAAGGTTTTGAATTTTCCACTAATACGGTGGATGGACAAAATCGTGCATCGCCCGCTACCAGCAGAGCGTGGCATGTTCATCGGCTCGCTCCCCTCGCCCCTCTAATGTCAATGTTGATAACACGAGCTGGTGATGCAGGAATTCGTCCATTCGTGCATAAGCCCTTGCTGACTGTCTTGGGCAATAAATGCTAAAATTCAGGGATCGCAAGGGATACTTGGCAGAAGAAAACTGATGCAGGATTTCGTCCATCAACAGTATGGTAGATGTGCTTCGTACTTGGTCTATTTGGCTGGGATCGGGAGTTTCCCAAAAAAAATGTCCTAGTATCCGCAAGGGGACCCCAATACCGCTTACATTACAGTCTCGTGCACAGCCCACGTTAGAGTCTCCTTATACCCTTGAATTTTCTAGGTGGAATTGTTGTGACCAGAGCCCTCATGTCTTGCTTCGCACTCTCGGGTTGCAGTTCACCAGAGCTGCAGATACCGACTGAGAATCTGTTGTGTTAATCCGGCCCATGCAAGAAGGCAGGAGTCAAGATACATACCAAGGGCCAACTTTTGTTGTCTTGCAGCAGTTGCCACAAACAGCTGAACGGTCTTAGATGGGTTCCAGCACAGGTATAGACTGAGCCATGGCTTGTGGCCTGTAGGTGGCCAGGCATGGCCTGAAGCGTGTAGCCAGGAATTAGCCCTGGGTATTTTAGAGGGTCAGGGGGATTTAGAAAGTAGGTTAATAAAGGGATAATTGGGGTTACTGTAGGGTGTATAGGGATCATTAACCTACTTGCTAAGTCCGCCTGACCCCCCAGTCCTTGAAAATTCCAACCTTCCGATCTTATTAGTCGGCTGGGCAGCCAGTGGAAGATCCTGCACCCGACCCTCCCCCAAAGTGATGGTTATATATATATATATGTAAGATGTAGGGATTTCAAGAGGGTTACAAAAAAAGGCCAGGGTGCGGGGGCGGGGGCTTGATGGGCTTCCACGCGAATTTGGGCTGGGCATCCCACAACCCTCAACCCTACTGTACACATCCGAGATATCCTGGTACACTGCCCAAGATGATCCTTATCCAGCCCCTTAAACAAGGGGTTCCAGCGTAAGCCCTAACCCTAACCTTAAACCCTAGAGCCTATGCAGGATCCCAACATACCAGATTGCAGTGGGGCTCCGGTGCTGTTCAAGGTGATGGCTGAGGGTCGATTTTCAGAGGGAGGTCGAGGGCGAGTGGATAAGAAAATAGACGCTACTACAGTATTTGAGGCGTAGGGGTTACGGCTTACCGATGCTTAGGGAGGGAGGGAGTGGCGGACTGAATATAGGAAGCGTTTTGGTGGAACTGCACACGGATAAGGGATGATAAGGATAGGATAGGAATCCACTCCCCCAGTCCTCCTTAACCGCCAGCAAGGAGAGTTGGGCTACTTTCAAGATGGAGCGGTGTAGAGCTAAGGGAGTCGTTGCTACAATTTTAGGGTTTACGGTTTAGGGTTAGGGTTTAGAAGAATTGCCTTGTTTTGAGGCTTCGAGACGTTATTTCAGTACCCGGGATTGTTGGGATTTAGGATTTCGGCCTTGGGGCTTGAGTTCCCACATGCGAATGATAAGCCTCCCCACCCCCTAACAATGATTTCCCCCCCCCCGTTGTATACGCGCACTATCTGGTGGTTATTTGCTACAGGCGAGGTTGGGAAGGTCATTATTGAGGCAGGGCTTTATGAGGGGCCCACGAGCTTTTGGCACGTGCTCTTGGCTCCATAAGTCAGAGCCATGGAATCTCCTACTAGCAAGACTCGGGTCGGGACCTTCCCAGACCCCAGAGGGGGATCATATAGGGGGTCATATAGGGATTGTATTGGGGTTATGGGGTATATGTTGGGGTTATATAGGGATAATGGAAAAGAAAATGGAAGCTACTATAATATGATCATCCTTACGCATTCCTGGAAACTACCCAGATCAAGAGTTCTAGATGGCACCAAGCTGGGGGCATCTCCATGAGTGTTGCGGGCGAAGGCTTGAAGGGGGAAGCTGTAAAGGCAAAGCCCAACATTGCCGCAGCAGTCATGTTCGCTATCACGACTAGCTTTTGGTTTTTAAATTGTTCATCGTGCGTCTTGTAATGATGAGCAGTATTGTTATGTCAGCTTCTCCTCCTCCTCCTCTTTCTGTCCTACTGTCGGCTGTGAGCATGCCGATATACATGTAATCTCAAAAGCTTGCTTGGAGGCGCTTGGTACAAAATTATTGCATGGCTTATAGTCATGCTTGTTGGAGGTTACTTCGGAACTACACCTCTTCCTTCCCCGACCCCGGAATCTGAGCTCGAATCCCAAACCTTCCAAGCCAACACCCTGACCCCCAAGCACGCCCCGAAACGTAACCCCAAGCCCTAACCCCAAACCCCTAGAAACCAGCCCCACTATTACTACTTTTTAACATTAGTAGTATTATTGTTATTTGTACTACTATTTTTATTACGAAGACCCCCGAAAGGCCTGTCAATCGGGTAACCCTCGCATCATTGACCTCCTTTTGTGCGGAAAAGCCAACCCAGAGGTCGGATGCTTGGGGGCGTGGGGGGGTTGGGCATTTGAGGATTAGCATCTGCGGTTGGGGTCTGGGGCTTAAGATTTTGGGGATAGGGAATAGGGTTCAGGACTTAGGGTTTCGGGTGTAGGGGTTCAAGAATTTATGGCTTCATCCGCGATTGCAATCGTCTTCTTGTAGGCATGTAATGTCGCACTGGGTTTAAACTATGGGGTCCGCCCTAGCAATAGGGGTCGGAGAAAAGTTTGAATCAGACGTCCTCAAAATGGCACCCACGGTAGGGCCCCGGGAGTTCTTGGGGATTACATTGAAGGGGATGGTATGTAGTTCAGGGCCCCAACAGCAAAACACCTTATTCAAAATCTTCCCATTGAATAAGCCGTGGCCAAAACAGATTGTTCAAGGTCGCTTCGCTAAATCCAGTGCAACATTACAGCATTTGTCGAGCGTCGCGCTTGAGGGTTTATGCACGAAAGTAGATGGAACATACAGGAACGTTGAGGTGATTTCGCCAAGAGGCACAGCATACTCATACTCGGAAGCCTTCTATTGATTCCTGTCTAGTGGAAAAATCAGGTCCTTCCAACAATGAGGATTGCCGTGCAAGATCTGTAGGAGGGATTCCTGTTGGGGGTCAATATGTTTGTACTTAGGCCGGTCCCCTAATAGCAATAGCTCCTTCATATGGAGTGAATNNATACCTACAATAGTACCTTGTGGTACCCATTACTGGGTGGGGGATTGACCCATGTTTGTACGTACTTGTTTTGGGTTGCGCGAGGAAATTTCCAGGCGGCTGAATGGGTGTCTGGCGTATGTGACGAGAGGGAGCCTTCCTTTAGATAGAGCAAAATAGAATACTAGTATTTCTTGATGATTATTACTATTACTATTAGTATGTATATTATATCACAATTGTAACCTCACACTGGAATTGCTGCGTCTCTCGTTCAACCATGATCTCTGCGACTTCTCTCAAGGCTCAAGGCACATGATCGTACTGCAGGTCTGAGGGAAATGTAGTAAAAGGCTTTGGCGTTGTCAATTCTGTTTGCGCAAGGCCTATGTTCCAGGATATGAAGTTGTATCGTCATCCTTGAGTAGATAGACTCTGCCTCCCCGAAAAAGGGAAGAACTGTGACCGCATAGCCGGAATATTCCCAGGGGAATAATTGGTGAAGCCGAGAAAGCAGCCCAGAAACTGCATCGCCGAGTTTCCAGAAAAACTTAAGTTTTCAGAAACCATATCTACAACAAGCCACAGATGAAATTCTATCTGAGCAATCTGCTCAAGGATAACGATAGCTGCCGGGCTAGCGCAAGAGAAGTCACATGTTCTTGGGAAAGCGTTTCTATATCCATGATGCAACCTTGATTGAGTGCTGAGCCATACAGGGTTTAGGGTTGAGGGTTTAGGGACGCAGCATCCGTGATCGGAATTTTATCATGCTCCTCTTTTCGCGGCAATGGAGGTAAATCTAGTCTACCTGAAACCACAGCCTGATGGTTGAAGTTTCTAATGTTCCCACGATGCTGTTGGATTCACAAGGCACACGCAGAATTATGGATCAATGAGCAAGCAAGCTTAAACCGAAAAGTGGCAGAGAAGTCCGACTAACAAATCTTTATTGGAACAGGAGCCTGAAGCCCCGTCTTACTCCAACAAAGGAGCGTCCAATGGAAAAGAATATGGAAAACAAAATGGAGACCGGGATGATTTAGGGATTCAGGCGTAGGGTTTTCTCCTGAAGCTGAGTGCCGGAGAGTAGGTTAAGGAGTGTTCTTATAGTCCTGAAACCTGCACGTTAGGTTCGAACTTCGGATACAAAAGCTGCCCCGCTCCACCTAGCGGCGCAGCTGGGACATCTGCAGGTGGGCTTAGCATGTGGGAGGTTCTCAACAAGGTTTTGGGGAATTCCCTATGTAATCCTTAAGGTATTAAGGCGGTTCCTTGTAATCCCTTCATTAGCTCCACATCCCCGTGGAGTCCTTAAGGCGCTCCGATTGTTATAAGGCTTAGCATGCGAGTTTGTCTTGCTGGCTGTTAGTAAGTCATGGAAGCTGCCGTAGTGGGAAGGAGTTTGGGGTTTGGGGAGGTTTGTGGTGGTGGAGGCATGGACAAGACAGCGGAAGCTACTGTACTACTGAGGTTTATATAGGGTGACTATACGCCATTCCCTACTAACCACCAGTAACTCAAAGTTCTAGTATGTACATGAGAGTTTGTCAAAAAATGGAGTCGCTTAGCGCACACAGCTACATATTTTACGTACCACAACGGTAGACTACAGCTCATGTGGATATTTCAATAAATTGTCAGCATGGAATCCCTCATAGGGCCCCTCATAATCTCCTCTGTACATGCCTCCACTATGAGGTAACTTGCATAGCAGGAGACTTAGATTCAGTTCAGGGTTGAGTGTTCTCCTTGGGATTTAGCTTGGACCTTAGACCCTTAACCCTTAGGATTCCCTTATACTCCTATTATAGGTACCTAAGTGCCACATAGTGTTAATGGTTCCACCATACATGTGTGAACCCTTTTTTCAGAAATCCCCTTGTTGTCCTCAAAGCATGGGCCCTAGACCGTAAGCCTACATCCCCGGAACGCCAGACCCTTACTGAGCCCCAGCCCGTGTTTCAAAGCAACCCAAACCCCCTGAAACCTGCCTGGACTCAAGGAAGTTTGCAGAGGATTTTTTGCGCGGCTATCTGTCTTCTAATTGAGCCTGGCCTACTTGAAACACCCCTTCTAACCTGCTTACTAAGTTTTCTGAGTTTTAAAGTAGACCTTCAAACCCATAAGCCCCTGGGTTGGGAGACGCCCGTGCCTTCCAAATCGTCCGAAGGTCGTCAAAGCGCTCCTCGCAGCCAGGGCTGACAAAGATGCTGTTGACAGCAAAGGGTGCCGCTCTCAGAATCTTATGGCTAAAAGTAATGTCAAAGTCCAACAATCCCAAAAACTTGCCAATGTTATCGTGCTAGGTTCCTTACTTATTGTATAGGGTACCTCAGATAGACCTCGGCATTACATTGTCGACCGGCTTGTTGGTTCGCACTTTTATTGAGCCAGGTCAATTTAGCTTCTCCTCCCCCAACAGATCATGGAAGCCCATACAACGGATCAGCTGCGACCTGTGCGTTTAAGGAGGCTTGCCTAAGTGGTAGCCAGATGTCTAGTACCAGGTGCAGAGCTGCTTGGAGTATACCCAAGTACTACACTGTGCTATCAGCGACGAATTTCTGGCGGCAGTACTGGCCCAAAGCTATCATCTACATCCATGGAGACGTACATACATGTGTCTTCTTGCTGCAAAAGGAATGACTACCATAAAACGAAAGGAACCTAACCCAAACCCGACCTGGATCTTGCAGCATGCCCGCAGCCATCAGTGCGCTTGACATTCTGTTGTTTGTCAGGGTCAGGAAGCAGACCTCAGATACCCCAATCTTTGAGCTCCCTAAATCCCGCCACCGCAAACCCTAAGTCGACTTGAACGCCTCTTAAGCAATCTGCACCCAGCGAACCTGTAATGCCAAGTCTTCATCCACCCTACAACATTAACCCTGTCGTTTCTCCAACGCCTGCACCTTCAAGCTCCCAGTAGAGCGCAATGGACGACGAAGCTTGCGAACACATTCCGGACGAATCAACACCGGACATCGAGCCTGGAATCTGTTGACAGTAACCCTTGTAATACGCTAAGGATTTTGCTGAATGGGACGTCTTAGTCTAGGGGGGGTCCAAGGCTTCATGATCTATTTAAGGTGGGCTTTGGGTGACGTTTGAAGCTAAACACAGCAGTTTATCCCCCTGGCAATTTTTGTGTTCAAAGATCCATCCCAAATCCTTTCTTCATTTGTTTTAACCGTAAAATAGGGTCTGTCCATACACAACTTCCATACAATGCCAGGGAGTCGCTTACTTTTTGAGCCAACTTCTGCAGGCAATCCACGCTCCGGACTTGAGGGTTTAGGGTGTGGGGCTCACAATAATAGTGAGGAAAGTTGGTTTTAACGCTCAGTCCGACTATGCCTCAAGCTAACATCCAAGAATAACAACTGCTGCAAACCTGGCTGCAGGAAATTGGCCGGCAGCTGGAGTTTGCATTTGGAAGCATTTTCTGGTGCCGTAGGGTAATTTTGGGCTCCGGGGGCTGTAGGCTTCGAGGCTGTCTTGAGAATCTTTCACCTAGCGCAGGATTCCTCGGTTCCTGGATGTCACAGCCTAAGGTGCTCTAGCCGACCGAAGCCCATTTCAGGGGGGTTCTCAACATAGGGGAGCCTCTGTTGCCCTAGCAATGCGTGGTTTGCAGGGGGGGAAAGTGGATTCACGGGATTAAGGGGCTCCTTTCATAAAGCTAAGTGTATTGTTCAGAGAATCTCATACATGAACAAATGTCTGGCTATGCATGAATGCGAGTCATCTGCAGAGGTATCCGTGGGCCTCTGTCCTCTCTGCTGCTGCTACATTGCCTCACGATGCCGAGGGTCTGTTCTTCGGCGTGGGCTGCTCGTCGGGCTTTTGAGTCAGGAATCGGGCTTTCCGATAACTAGAAGGACCATGTTTGGGGTGTCGCCAGAATACGGATTGTTGTATTTGAGAGTATGCAAGCGGATCCCCCATTTTGATAAACTCCCATGAGGGTTTTCATTTTGGAGAGTTCTGGAATTGACCTTACTCAAATGATCAGCGTAATTATTTATTTCTAAAAACCCCAAGAGCCCTCAACCAAGAAGACCAAGCTCAGAATCAGAAGCCCAAAATTGCAAACCTTAAAGCTTGGACCCCAAATATACAATATACCATAACATACTATAATATACCAGAATTTATTACAATATACTTTAATATACTAGCCCTATGCCAGCCTAAGGCTTAGACCCCAATTCCCCTTTCACCGCGTGTCTTGCAAGGGCAGCTGATCACCTCTTTTCGTATCCTGGGTCGCGCCGGCCGCTCCACGGAGCCTTGGGGGAGGGACTTTGCATCTAAGGATTATGGCTTAGGGTTTGGGAGACGTAGTAAGTAATGGAACAGAAACTGAAAATTGCTATATGATTGAGGGACTGTGGTTTAGGGAGTAGGGCGAAGGTACTTAGGGTTGAAGGGTTTAGGGTTCGGGGTCAAGAGTTGAGGGTTTAGTTTTTTGCAGGTTCAGGGTTTGGCGTTTAGATACTGTGGCGGCTATTGGTGGACATGTATTTGTAGTCGTGTGGTTTCTATCCAGAAAAGGAATTATGGATAATATTGTAGGGTTTGAGGGGGTATGCACGCATTTACAGTTGTGGGGCTTAGGCTTTGGGAAAACATTCAGGTCAATTTTCCTACAGCCTTTTAAAGTTGGCTTTCCAGATTGCAGTGGCATTTCCACAAACCCTAAGCCCTGGTTGGATCTACACCGGCCTTACTCCAACCCTGAACCCAAGCCTTAAACTCTAAAACCTAAACCTAAGCTGGCTGGCACTGTGGGATGATTTGAAACGTTCCGTCTTCTTGTAGGGAGTAACCCAATCTTAAGTCATTTTGGGGGAACTCTCAAGCACCCAGGAACCTAAATCCTAAACCCTAGATCCCCAACCCTGAATCCTATCCTAAATCCCCAGCCCTAAATCCCAAACCCTGAAGCCTAGATCCCCAGCCCTAAATCCCAAACCCTGAA
>CAJNIZ010000533.1:0-13478 GCA_905231905.1 Symbiodinium pilosum | reverse complement strand
CCCCAGCCCTAAATCCCAAACCCTGAATCCTAAATCCCCAGCCCTAAATCCCAAACCCTACATCCAAAACCCTGGCCTAGGACGGTCGGAAGCTCGCTCGCGAGGCGCAGGCTCCGAAAAGTGCAGCGCAGCGAAAAAAAACTTGTGGGTTTAAGGGCCTTGGGGTTTAGGGTAAACCCTGAACCCAAACCCAAAGGGTTTGGGTATACAGGGCTTGCGTTTTGGGGATTTGGGATTGAGGGGTTGGGGTTTAGGGTTTAGGCTTTGGTGTTTAGGGTAAACCCTGAACCCCAAACCCTGTCCCAAGCCATAACTGCAAACCTGAAGCCCTAAACCCCCACCCCCGCGCAAAACTCCCAAGTCCCGAACCAGATGCATCCTTGTTGTGGAGTTGGCCGGAGGTTGGTTTGAGGCATCTTGAAAAGAATTACCAACCGCCTTAAAGAGCCCCAAGCCCCCAAAGGGGGTTGGAATGTCCTCAGGGTTGGCTAGGAGGGCCTTGAGGGCGTAGGCTTTTCCGTGAACCAGGTTCTTGGGCTTGGGGCTAACAGTGCTGAAGGGTAAGGGCTTCGAAGGTGGTGGTTGCGTGACTGTTGGGATGAGGATCTTAGGCCATAGCTGGGTCCATCTTGGACTATGACTGTTGATAAGTGATGGTGCAGGTTCAGGTTGAGTATGAGGGCGGTTAGGAATGAAGATGAAGGAGTCGGTGGTGTCGTTTGGGCTTCGTGGGGTTCGTAGGCCAAGCTTGGCCTCCAAAATTTGTTGGTCCCTTAGGCACGTATCTTTGGGTATCGAGTCTTCAGGCTGGACACACGGCCTATGAGGGACTGTTACGAAATCAAGGCTGGTCGTCAGGCGTAGCGCTCTGAAGGATTCCATACCCCCTCCCTATTCCAGACCCACCATAGATAATCAAACTCCAGCACACATGATTCACATCATGTTCAGCGAAGTATGCAAAAAGACCACTAACAAGGCTTCTCTTGAAGTCTTTTCTTATCCGTCAAAGCCGAGATAGGATGGAAGACTCATAGGTTCTCGTAGAAAACTGTGTGCAATCTGACAGACCAGTCCTACATCACCAAAGTTTCTCCAGCCGGAACGGAGACAGTTGCCCGCAACAGTATGCCGTAGCTCGCCTACACTCTGAACCCTAACCCCGGGCTCTAAACTACCACATTCTTCCACGTCCTGACAGGAGATTGTGGCAGAGAAAGCCACTGAAGGGCTTGAGCTGATGGGCTGGATCTCCCTCCGGCGCCTCTGCCAGACGTTGGGGACTTCGGGCGTTGGATTCAAGATTTGGGATTTTGGGTTTAGGGTTTAGGGCTGAGAGTTTGGAATTAAGGGCATCATTTTTTGGGTGTTAGGGTCAAGGGTCTAGATAGGTGGGTGCTGAGTTTGCAAACTTGTTACTTATTCCGCGCTATATAGGGGCTATTACTGTCTAGTTGAGTTAGTTCTCAGTCTATCCGTGCATTTGTGCTTTCAGGGCTAACCTAGATCAGGGCATAGAGTGGCTTGGGTCTTCTAGGTCGATTTAAGGGTGCCCAATTTGGGGGTTTTGCATGGAGCCTGAGAGAGAGAAAGAGAGAGAGAGGGAGAGGGAGAGGGAGAGGGAGAGAGATAGAGAGTTAGCAACTCTTTGATAAGGCTATAAGCTTTCTTCGCCTGGCATGTGACAGCTCCAGCCAATGCCAATAGTAGAATATGTTTTAATCCCCTGCCCCTAATATCAAGACCTCCCAGAAACGCTAATATAGGATATTACCAACACGGCCGTCTAGTCCTCAAAGGATTATGCTACATCGTATCTGGAATGTCTCCCACTTCTACTGTGGCGATCAGCTACGTTTGTGCACATTTAGGGTCCCTCAACACGGCAATGCGGGGGCCCAGTACACACAGAATTGCAAGGGCTTGAACTGATTCAGCACGTGCGGTTGATGGAAATAATCCGCGCTAAGTGCACTGAATCCTAGCAAATTCAGTAGAGCAGTTTCAAAGTAGGCGCTACTGTAGAGGAAAGTTGCGTAGGTACGGAAATAACTTCGGAAATCGGTGCAGCAACTTCCGAAAAGTGGTTCCCACTGTGCGGGCGGAAGCTTGTGCAGAAGCACTTGGCTTGAGGAACCTCTTGCCATGCTCTTTTTGCTTTGGACAGATAACGCCCAAGGCTAGAAATCCCTTTCGCGGAAGCGCCGCGGAAGCGCAGTAAACTAAAACGCCCGCGGAAGAGGCCGCGGAAGCACAGCGTCGGAAAGCCTGCCAACAGTCTTCGCAGAGGACTTGCGGAAGGTCTGCGTAAACTCGCGGGTGGAAGGTTCTTTATTTCCATTTCAACCGCTCTGTAGTTTAGTTTGGGAATGCCAGCGGTCCATCACACTCCCTGCATTAGCAGTATGCGCAAGACACCTTTTCGAGGGATGTATGATGTTGTAACTACATGGGCCTCACCCAAAACACCTCTTCGCCGGATGTTGTAACTGCAGAGGCCTCCCTCGCACCACCTTCCTAGCTTAACGCCCCCGTATCGTGAATTCCCTTCGCATTCATCAAAGGAAACATCAAACGATGGAGCCATCGAAGATTCAGCGTCCGGAGGCATCCGAAATTAGGGTCTCGTTCAGTGTGCGCCTTTGGCGGGTAGAAGGATTTGCATATGTTTTCCCTCACTGGTTGTTATCGGGGAATGACGGACAAGAAACTGGAAAGTATTGTTTTATTGGGAAGGGTCAAGGGCTCAGTATTGATTGGCAGCAAGATTGCTTGCCAGTCTCTAGAATACGACTATTTTTCGAAACATGCCAAGTACCGTGACACTGCATACTTAAACCCTCAAGACTTCGGGTAGCAGCATTGATTGGATTGCTGGCTTTGTGGGCACCAAATTCGGGGAGCGGTTTGAGGCTTCGGTTCTGCTGCTAATTTCGGGGATCGCTTACAGAGCTTAACAGGTTTGTAAACTGGCTAGTCCTTCGGCTAGCATGCTTGATCTTTTGACACCCCGAAATAAAGGGGGCCCTGCAAAGGATCCTTAACCTCCATCTGGGCGCAATTGAAACTGGGGGATGCCACCTGCATTGGTCCTTCTCGAATCTCTTTATCATACGGTTATGAATTTGAGGAATCATTCAAGTGTAGTGCCTGCTGTTGAACCAGAACAAGGTGGGGTGGTGGAACATGACGCCCATCCCACGACTTAATTATGCCCAGTCACCAGTCTACATCCAGACGAAGAGCTCAAAGCCGCAGAGCCAAAACTACAAGTATGGTAGGATGTGAACCCTCTAAGAGCCTCAAGCCCATGTTTGCGGGGGAACCACGTCATTTTAGGGTGTGGCGATGATTCTCTGCCGCAGCCGTGATCAACAGCTTCACGTTGCCTTGGATTTCATAAGTCCATTCCAGCAATCTATGGGCATGAAATGGGTTAGTTTCAGCTTCATACTAAGGAATAATAAGGACACAGTGTTCCCGTTTGCAAGGACAAGGCTTCAAAGACGTTTGGTGCCTTAATGTCATCTTTGTCTGCCTGGCTGACTCTTCCAGCCTCTGAGCAGGTGTGGCCGAGCGAGCGCGACCTCCACGAAGCTGCTCCTTGACGTCATTTACCTCGCGGTCATTTTCTTACTGGTGTCAATAGGGAATAAGTAGGAATATACTCCTTATATAAACCCGGCACAGCATATTCCCTTCTTCCCTACTGATCCCCGGCAAGCTTGCTTGCTTGATGTCAGGAGGGCCTAGAGGAGCGGATACATGTAGCGGCCTCTGTATAACCCTCAGTAGCATAGTGCTTTCTAATGTTTGTCCATTCCTTCATTACCTTCCAACAACCAACAAGTTTGGACTCCGGTGCACCAGAAAAAGTCATATGTGGCAATGTCATGCATCTTATCTGGTTATATCTCCTATCCGAGACCAGAGAGAGACACCCATTTGCTGCTGTGTGGGGCTTAGTGATATGTATTGGCTTTAGGTTGTCCGCTGCTGGAATAAGGACACTAGGACAAACAAGTAAATCGGGCGTCCCGAGCATGATCATTGCACCCACCATCTGAGCATGTCAGCGAGACTCGCATTTCTAGAAAAGGCCATCTGAATGCCAAAGGATCCTCACCATTGGTGGCTTGGTTTCATCTCAAACAACGCTGTGGCATTTGAAATTGCATGACAGAGAAAGCCGCTTCACGCAAACATCCTCCCACTCCGAGCCGATAACTAAGTGCCCAGTTTCTTTGAGCCTCTCAGAGAAGGAAATCGAAACAAGGGTTTCTCCTAGCCCACACGCTGGCAGAAAATGTGGGCTCCCAAAACCCACAGCCTCTTGAATCCGAAGCCTCAAACTCAAGCTAAACCAGACAATAGAGCTTGTTTGGGCTGAGTTCATACCCTAAACCCTGAAACCGAGCGCCAATTTGGGCTCAGGTGCAGAGGCAGCGCAAGCAGGCCACCACCGGCCTCGTGGGTTGAGACTTGCATGCAGCGCATGTTTTTGGTGTCAGGCTTGGGGTTTCTGGTGCAGGCTGCAGTCCAGGCTATAGGGTTTAGGATTTGGAAGCTTACCGTTTGGCTTTGGGCTATACCTTTCGGATTTTTTGAGATGATGCCCTAATGTTAAGATGCCTTGAGCCTGACTCCAACCCACTCCGCGACCCCCGCAAGAAAGGCATCGTGATGCCAAGTCGTCGTGGGCAGCTGGGAATTTTTGCCCAGGACTTGCGGCATCTGAGGGTTCCGTGTGGGGATGTGGTGCTTTCAGGATTTTGGAGGAGGCGTTGCGATGTACCGGGCTCTCAGACCCCAAGTCACTGTGACTCAATTCTGTGACTTTTTAAAAGGAGTCAAGGGCTTACAGCAGCTTTTCGGGTTTTTAAGTCTCTTGCTTGCCGCCTGTTCAGGAGTCAGTTTAGCTTCTTTCTTGTTCCGCTGCTTTCCCAAGCACAAGTACTCCTCCTGATATACAAAAAACCGCGGCCCTAAAAATACATGTTTCCAGTATGTTACAGTACACCACAGTTGGAATATTTAATGTTGGGGCGGGCTTAATAATCATCCCCATAACACCCTGTAAAACCAGTTTCCATTTGAGGCTTCATTTGATTCTCAACTATCGAGGTATCGGGTATCATCCCTGGACCCTCAATCCTTCCCCTTTTAAAGGGAGTGTGCATACAAGGGGGCCGAGATTAATGTGGAGCTGCCTAAGGGTAAACTTGCGTCGTTCTTACTATGTGTGTGCTGTTGGCTAGAGTGTAGGGATTTCTACCTCCAGCTATCCTTATCTGTACAGCGTATAATGGATACATTGGCGGGAATTAAAACGGAAATGTGTAGGGGTATATAGGGTTTGGTGCACGAGGCTTTGCCGTTGATTTGTGTGGGAGGTTTTTTGTGCTCCTTGTAGCTCCATCGGCTCCTCAGGCGACAGGCGTGCTGCAAGGGAAAAATTGCCTCCAGGCTTACCCACAGCAGCTCGTTGTTCAGTCCATTGTGTTGTCATGTCTTTGTTATTCGTGCTTTTGTGAGCGGCGTTTGTTTTGCTGTGTCCATCTTGGTTGTGGTACTCCTGTTATCCTGGTCTTTTCTTCGCTTTGCGAGTTCATTCCCCAATGCCCGGCCATGTTTGCCTTCCACCTTGTCATGATCGGGCCCGTGTCGTTGTTTTCAAAGGTACATGATATTTAGAGCCACACGAGTCCGTAGAGCTACTGAAGCAAAAAAGCACTTTGCACACCAAATCAGCCACTTGCTCCCTTAGACAGCAACCTGCTGCTTGGCCTGGAGTTTCTTGTGGGTGGCACTTCCTTATGAGAACAGCACGGGTCTATTCTTGGCGGAACTTGTGGGAGCGGAATGGACCCCAAATGACAGAGGAATCGAATCTAGAGAGCAGACGCAGACATAAACGGGAAAAAAACAACAAAAGGGCAACAGAGGCCCAAACGCACAGAATGCAAAAACCAAACAAAAAACATATGAGAAACCAAACACTAATTCTTTGCCAGATCTTGCAGACCCACTGCTTAAGCTTGGCAACGTTGAATCTCCCCCAAAAAAAACCGGCTGCTTTTGATTCTGAGCTGGATCAAAAAAAGGAACAGTGGAGCCCACGCAGCAGCCCTATACTCAGATGCTGTGGGGAGTGACTAAAGTGATGGGCCATCCACCACTAGCTGGGCAAATTAGTTCAATACAGAATTCCAATAGTAGCTATAATTGGGGGTGAGCTCCCCAGACCAATAAAGGGTTAACCGGGTCTTGACACCATTTTTCCCCAAGCATGTTGAGTTTGAGTTGGGGCAGCAGGGTTTGGGGGGAGTTCTCCTTGCTAACCAATGCGTGGAGACCTACCTAGACCGCAGGCAACAAGACAAATAAGACGATTGAATTGTAGGTAACAAGAATTAGAAGTAAGTCATGAAGCTACATTACCTCGGGCGGGGACCTAGGCAGCCTGTGGGCCATCAAATTATTGCATTGCAGGTAGGTGGAGTTAGAGCAAGCATGAAACAAAAGCACGGCGCCCGGGTTAAGCAGCTAGGTACTTGAACCCCTTGTGGGGGCCCGACTCCATAGACTTTGGGCTCATGGCTTGCAACAAGATGCGCTGAAACGAGGACGCCTTCTCTTACGACTCGAACTTGTGCCCCTGCAGGCCCCAGCGGAGGGTGCGACAGCTGAACGCACAGCTTTATATCCCAGCAGGTCCCAAGCCGTTTTTCGTGAGTACGCGGGGTATTCTCAGTATGGCTTAAAACTGTCAGAGTTCATTAATTGAAGGTTGTAAGGAGCGCGAGGGCTTGACGGTGTTGAGGGCTTTCCTTTGAGGAACATCATGAAAAAGCGGCACACGGCTTACAGTTTAGCTACTTGAGACAGCCCAGCAAGGCCTGCTGCATTATTCAGTCTGAAACAAAGGTCTAGAGAAGAAGGGTCGAAGCGATCTAGTTTTGCATAAAGGTCTTTCCTCGGCCTCGTTCAGACCCTTGCCCGTTTGGCTGATAACTGATAGGTAGCTAGAGTGTTTGCTCCCATAATGCTCATGAAGGCACGAAGATCTTAAAATGTATCACATGCAAGCATAGATGGCGCAAGGAGTTGGGCTGCCAGAAGTAGCTTGGGGCGCATCTATCGTCATGGCCGTGCGTCCGTGGCATCTTTCGTATTTCTTTTGCTCGCTCTGGTGCAGACCGCCAAAAGGAATCCTTCTTGGCTCCCTTCCCAACATTAGGGCTACCTTTTTGGGGAGTCCCAATAATGACGTTTTCCAGTATTCGGTGGTCTATATTAAACAGATCCTTTCGACCTGAAGCCGCAAATGCGGGTCAAAAATCAGGGGTAAGGATTTTGATTCCTAATACGTGGGGTTTATACTGGAGGGTCCCCTATGAATGCAAGTTACAAAATCCTCAATGAACCCTTATGCTCGGAGGTTCCAGCGGTCCTTTGAAGGCTCATGCTCGGCCCTGGCCATGGTCATGTACGTACTACCTACAAGTCCCAAACCTGCGCACTAACATCTTTAAATCCTAACCCCCGAAATACAAGCCCAACGACCTTAAACATTAAACGACAAGTCCCTATCCCTAAATGAAAGCCACGTACCGACCCTGTCTACAGGCTTAAGATCCGGAACCTCCGATCAACGACTGCCAAACCCAAGGACACGGCATTCAGGGTCTGGGGGCTTAGGGGAGTGGGGTTATGTTTTGCAGCTAGCGGTGTCTGTTCAAGGTGCAGAGCTTGTGGCTGAAGATGGCTGAGGGTATGTACATGGGCTTGTTCGCAACCTGCTTTGGCGGTTGGACTTTGTAGCTCGCTACTGGGCTTAATTACGAAGCATTCCTACTTGCAACTGCCGTGAGTTCTGCTGGCCGTGTCAGCGATGTCTAGTACATGATACCACTCGTGCTATCCATCCGAAACTACGGCATCTGGACATAATGAGGCTTGGGGAGGGGTGCTATTGGAGTCCGGGGCCAGCCTTGAACCCAAACCCCATTCATGAGGTAGAATTCAAATCCTAAGCCCAATTTCCAACCCAACTCAATACATCACAAGTCAAAGTTTTCAGGGCCACTGAATCTCCGCCAGGAGCCGTTGCCAATGCAAGCAAGGCCCCTGCCCAAAAAGTTCCTGCTTCAGATCTTTGGCAGCAACAATCCCAGAGGGGCTTGCTGGCCCAATCATACGTAGTGGCCTCACCCGACCTCACCTTAAATGGTGGTTGATACAGAAGGTGGTCCCAAAATTCCTTGTGTTGTGTGCTGTAGAACTAGGATGACTTATCCAGGCTTAGGCTTAACACTTAACACTCAGCAGGTAGGAGTGAGTTACAGGTTCAGGCTTCTCAAAGTAGTGTACCTTGGGGATACTGGGATACATGGCATTGTGAGGGAGATAAGGAGGCCCATGTTGCGTGTTGCAGCCTAATCGCTCTGAGAAGCTGCCATATTGGTTGTTCGTCCAATGGCTTGGCGACGCTGAATGCGGGGTGGCCTATGATTAGGGTTTAGGGCTTAGGGTTTAAGATTTCTAGAAGATTTACTCCCCAAGGCTGACTTTTTACTGCATATATATATATGTATGTATGTACTGTTCCCTACTGAGCCCCAGTAAGACAAGGGAATGCAGAGATGGGAAAGGAAGACTGTTGCATGGCAGGTATGAATTGCTTGGGGTGCTAGTCGCAAGGCACAATGGTGCGTGAGTGGAGGACTACAGGGTACCAGCAGAAGGCTCAGTAAGCCGAGCGGGCCAGAAATGCGACGTTCTCAGAGAAATCTCCCAACGACCCTTAAAAAGTCCAAGTTGAGGGGTCTTTTGGGCTGGGCTTTTAGCCATCTTCGGGCCTATGAGGGTTGAATCTAGATAGCCGCTGGCAAATAGCAGTTTATAGTCCCCCTTAAGTAGATAGAATATGAGGTATTCGGGGATCTTATTATAATATACCCAAAGCCATATTCTATCTATCTAAGGGGGATTATATCCCCCAAACAAGTGTTGTCCATGAGCTTTCAAGCGCCACGCCTCGTATTCATCTCTACCTACACCATATGCGCTATAGTCTAAACTCCTTAAATGGGGATAAATAGAGGATTATATAGGGGACTACTATAGGGGTTATTAAGGGGGATACTAGGAGTTTAGACTATAGCTCATATTGCCACAGCCTGTACTGTGAATATCCGTTCAGTCGAAAGCCAGTAAGGAATGTAAGTCGGTGCGTTTAGGGAAACCTCCAGCGGGGGACAGACGCTAGATGGAGAAAATTCTGCACCATTCAGGATCCAACCATGGTAATGCTACGGGCTAGAATAGCTAAGGCTTCCTCCATCAACCGCTTGCCCACACTGTGCACGTTAATTCTTGAACTCCTGCAAGCCCCCCTCAAGCGCTAAACTCTTAAACAATAGACTCCCTAAAGCCCCAAAGATAACCAAAAAAAAGCTCCAAGCTATACACCACAGATGGAATCAACGTTAAAGGCGAGGAAAGCCTGACCCCTCAACCAGCAACCTGAAACTGTACACCCTGGAGTCAAAACTCCGGACCCTGAACTACAATCAAAGACGCTAGATCCGAAGCCCCAAGCTCTAAGCACTCTGCCCGTCTAGGCCCTGAACGCCTTCATCCCTAGCACTTCAGCCTTAAAGCCCAGATGAACCCGCCCAGAATCTGAGGAAGTCATGGCGCCTCAACAAGAGGCTCCATGAGCTCATCGCCACGTTGCGGACGTCGCTGTCAAAGGCGCATTTGGTAACGTCAAAATTATGGTCCCTTTCCAGGTACCATGTATATGAACCGCATTGACTGGGAACCGAAAAGGCTTCAGAATATGGACAACCCAAGGGTAAATTAGGGTACATGGTTTAGGGTTTTGAGAGTTTGGGGTCCTTAGCTAGGTAGGTATACTACGAAACACTAAATAGCTGGTAATCATAAGTACAAGACTGTAAGATGCTGCCTTGTCATAACTTGGATCTTTGGCAGTTCAGAGTTGAGGGTTCTTGGCTGCAGAAGCTTCAAGGTAAATAGGGTTTAGGATTCAGGGGTTCCAAATCCTCAGAAGCCTGTAACCTCTGAACCGTTATAGACCTTGGGTGGACCCCCGCAATAGTGGTTGAATAGGAATATACGAAGGCACTAACACAATCATCATTATCCCTTGTAGTCACTATTACTGGGTGGGGAGTCCAGCTTATATAGACCATTCTAGCCTGCCTGAACACATGAAGCTTGCCATTGGAGGTACACAAGGTTCCCATGAAGCTAGCTGCAGAGGCTCTGCTTACCGCTCAGCGCAAAGCTTTGGGAAAGCTGCAGCTTGGGCGTGCAACTGCTTTGTGTTGTGGTTATGTTGGGTTCAGAGGCAGCTGATACGATTTGGAGACATTTTGGGCTGATGTTTCTTGCAGTAGGCGCTAAGAGTCAGAGTTCTGAGCTGCGGAAAATAGGCATGAAAGTATGGCTTCAGGTGAGAGATTTAGGGTTCAGGGCTTACGAAGAATAGCCATGCTTCTTTCGTGATTTGCTTGCTCTAGGTGGTCCTGAGGATATTGAAAACTAAAAAACAAGAACAGAAGCCTTTGTGATTTTGGTTCCATGCTAGTTGAGGGGAGCAAGAAACATAGTTAGTTAGACCCTAACNNCCCCCCCCCCCCCCCCAATTTCCAGGTGTTATTCTGGTTTCGCACAGCTCCCGAACCCAGTTCAGATTTCTCCAAGAATCCTGGCACAGAAATTCTAAAACCCATCCACTCCCCTAAACCCTAAACAACCTATCCACTCTAGAGCCCAAAGCCCTGAAACCGGTACAAGGCAGACCTCTTCTCAATGTCTCGCTGTGCGGCGGCCGCGAAGCGCAAAGCGTACATTACGCTGCAGTCAGGGTTTGGGGTTAAGAGCGGCAAGTTCAGGGCCAAGAGATAGGTTTTGGGATTTTGGAGCTGAGTGGCTTAGGGTCACAGCGGTTAAGGGTTTGGAGTTTAGGGTGCAGGGTTGAGATGTTTCAGTTTGAAACCTTTCCAATTGCATCTCTAAAACTTCTGGTACAGTTCCTGTTTTCTGTGTAGAGCGTGGCACTAGCCCAGTCCAACTCAGAACGCAATATATTGGGGTCGTATAGGGACAACGGAAAATGAGCTGAAAACTACTACATTGTAATGGGGTATACTCAGCTGGAGGTGTTGGCCCCTGTGAGGTGCCATGTTATTACATAGAGACGTGGTACAACGCCGGTAGTTACAACCTGATGCATCCTACAGTCAATCATACTTACTGTGGTATACGTTTTGGGACCGTGCTATAGTGCGAATATAAGAGGACAAATATAGTTACCATTATCCCTTACAGCCTAATCATGTATACGCCAGCTTCTAATCAGGAGTCCCTATTTGTTGATTCCCTATGCTGGATTCGACGACGTTGGGTATATACATGGGATCCTCACTTTTGACCAGCCGCTCTTTCGTGACATCCATACCTCCGCAGGTAGGTGAGTCGTCTTCCTTCATCGATTGGATTTATCCCCTATGCATGGTTTTGGGTTCTGGGCTTGGCCGGTAGCGTGTGGTACGGTTGTCGTTATATGGCGTTGAAGAAAGATGCGGTTACAGGGTACCTAAACTGAGTCGTTGAAAGAAAGTATTCATCCAATATGCAGATGATATGGCCCCTTTTCTTTCCCAGGAATGTATACCCAATATGCGAGGTTAGGCATGTGGGCTTCGCAGCTCTTCATTGGTGATGTGCATTGGCTTGACTGGGGAGCTACAGCTTTCGGAGTTTGGCTTTGGGAGTTTGAAAACGCCAGCCGAACCCTTCCTAACACATCCTTGGAGCCGTATGCAGCTGTGCCCGACTTGCGTGAATTCCAGTTGACGAATCAAGTGCTAGTGCAGTGTTTACACAGCTCCACGTGGGTTGTCTGAACATTATGGCTCCTGTTGTACAGCTTCACATGGCTACTGGGCAGGAAACTTAAAATTGACTGGTTAAGGTTTAAGGTTTAGGGGTTTGGAGCCGTACCCATAATGCCAAACGCTGGAGTTTCTGGCGGCTTCCTAGTTTAGACCACTCCAGAACATTAGTTCGGAAACCTAGCTTTCAACACCAAAGCCCCACCCCAAATCCTAAAACCCTGCAAGCCTGTGCATGAAGCCAATGTCGCTGAGGCTCCCAAGCCTCTGCGGCATAAGTGAGCTGCGCAGCAATGTAAAATTAAGCCATGTCTCAAGACATGTTTTTCGCGACCAAGATGTGAAGGCTTCTTTGTCAGGACGGTCGAATCCTTAAGACGAATCACGTTGAAAGAAGCCCAATACATTTGAAGCTTTCCCATCTTGGTTCACCTCACGGTCTGGGGATGTAGGTGTTAAGTGGAGTTTCTGGCGCCCGCGCATGTGAAAAAAGTTCTAGCAAAGAATTCGAAGTATAAGCTGCTGAAGGTGATGCTTCGCAATTTACTTAAGAATCCACAATATGCTGCAAGCGTAACGCGGGTTCCCAGAATCATGCGTCCACATGAAGGACCAGTGTGTAGTTGTCGCCTTATGTTGAGAGATATGTACCCTCCTCGAATCTAACCAAGGTGCCTGAAAAAGAACTGAAGTAGAAAGACTCGCCTCACGGGACCCACCCCAATCCTTAAATCCTGAGCTCTAAGCCCAAATCGCAAAGCTTTCAAGTATCCTACTTGACCTCGAAAGTATTGATTGAAGAATGGGAGCTTCATAATGTGATCCTTACGCATTCCTTCTGGGGACCCCGAGAATTCCTGTCTGGGCGCCTGGCAAATTTCATCGTTCCTGTAGTTCACAGCTGATACTCATGTGTTGCTTTGGAGGCTTTGAAGGTATGCTATTTCAGCATCCGAAGACAGGCTACCTGTGATGACAGAAGCTCAGAAAACAATTGGGGACCACCCTACATTCATAGCTTAAAAATCACTTGTATAATCCTGGTGTCCCTCAGCAAGGTCCCTAAGTGCATCCTCATTTCGAGGAACCTGGTTAGCTTATCAGGGCTTGTAGCAGCTTCGGGGGCTCAAGGTTATAGTCCCCCTTAAGTAGATAGAATATGGGGGTATATGGGGATCTTATTAGAATAGACCCAAAGCCATAATCTATCTACGTAAGGGGGACTATAACCCCTAAACTCCCTTAACCCTAAATAGTTGTTTCCATTTTCTTTTCCATTTTCCCAACATAAACCCCAATATTCTATCTACTTAAGGGGGACTATAAAATGGAGAGTTTACTGTTCCGGGTTTGAAGGTTTTTTGCTTTTGGGGTCTAGGGAGGTAGATGATAAGCTGGGGGGAGCACGGAAGGCAACTTAAATGCATCCCAGGGCTGACCCTAAGTATTTCTAATTTTGAGAATGAATTAGGGGGCCTATTTTTTTAAGGAACTTTTTTTGTTTCTTTTTGTGTTTTTGTTTGTGTTTCTGTGGTTCCTGATCATGTG
>CAJNIZ010000532.1:0-10990 GCA_905231905.1 Symbiodinium pilosum | reverse complement strand
GGTTTAGGACTTAGGCTTTAGGGTACCGTTTACCACCTTCAATATTCAGCTTTCCCATTGTGGTGGTAGACTGTAATACATTGGGAGTACCGAATACTAGGGGTGGGGGGTTAATATTAGGGGAGGAGAGTATCACTGATGTTCTTGCTATTACTCTTGCGACTACTGTTACTCTTGCTGTTCCGTTTGCCATGTTTGTTTCCACTATTCCTTCTACGAATCTTAATCTGGCATTTTTCATTCCTGGTCATTACTACTTCGATTACGATGATTGCGCCTATTGCTATTATCTAGTATTGCTGTTACATAATATAACTGTTAGTACTACCTGGTACTGTTGCTATTAGAGGTACGTAGAGACACACGGAGTTCGGAAGTAGAACATACCAGGCCACCATTAGAGATGATGGAGGGACAGTTCGGAGAAGCTCTTAAAGAAAAGCAAGTGACTCGGCTTATCAAAAGCCCCTGAGGACATAGCAAAGCCATCCTGGTCATCCGCTTCTGAAGTTTGGCTTATAGGTTTGGCTTGAACATGAATGGAAAACTCTGGGAAGACTGCACAAATACATGGTAGTTTCCCTAAATTACTGTTCCCAAAATGGGGGAAATGTATTATAGGGCCCCGTATTATAATGGGAACCCAAATATAGGACCCCGTATTATAGGGAATTTAGACCAATAACCACATAGTAAGCAGTCTCACATTCCGACTGCAATCTCCTTGGACCAGAGCTCACGGAGCTTCCTGGTGGGGGCATCTAAGCCCCAAGCATTGCCGAACATGGCCCATCGTCGGATCCGATCTATCAATCCCTGGCCAGCACATGCAGCATAATGGGGGGTCCCCAAAATTAGGGGCACCATTCTGGGGGTCCCCATAATAAGGATTATAGTATTTTGGGGCCTATATTGGGGTCCTTCTAATTTGGGAAACTACCTAATCCGTTAATGGCAAGACAAGGCTGTCATCCAAATGATGGGCCCTCTGCGGCACATCCCAAATATGACGTTGCCGGCTTTAGCGAGCACAAACTGGCAAGTTTTCCAACAAAACAGCAAGACTAAGAAGCTGCGTATGAGAGCCAGCAGACCAGGGGGGAAAGGGGAGGGAAGAGACTGCGCTACCGGCTATAGCTTTGAGTTTTACCTTAGATAGACGCTAGACCCCACAACCCGGCAAGCCTCGTGTTCCCGTCGAGTGCGATACTGATGGGTGAGGGTGTTCATGTACCTTGGCCACTGGAATGTCATGATCTACTAGAGGTCACGTTTCAACCACAATTCGCGGCAATTGTCCCACGGCCCTGAAAAGGTCACACCAGCAAGGACCGGACCTTTCTTGGTGCCCTGCTTAGAAATTAGTCCCTACCGGCTCCCACAGCCGCTTGTAATACAGGTGGCTTACATGCTTTGAGACTTAGTTGGGGTGCGTGCCCTGTACTATCGTTATACATGGAATCTAGGACCAAAAAAGAAGAAGTAACTTTCAGCTCCTACATTAGAAGGATCCTGCTTAAAGATTAGACATCTGGCTTAACCTTATATAAACATCCTGATGTCACTGGATGCATGCGCTTCATGGTGGCAAGGCATGCTTTGAAAACCCCTACAACCTAAACCCCGAACCCTAAACCCTACTCTCATAACACACAACAAAAAGCTTATGAGCCCTACGTAAGTCCTCCATCCAGCCCTGAGACCAACGCTTCTCCTAATTTCTTGTATTGGAGATACGCATAGACTTACTGGTTCTGAGTAGGGAATAAGGGAACTTGTTATATTAGGGCTCTTATAGGGATCACATCTCCTTTATTCCTTGCTAAGAACCAGAGAGTCAATGAGGGATCCAATGAATGAATACCTTGAACTAGGTTCCCCAGTAGCCCCGTACATGAGGGCACCCTTCTTTCCAATGTTCAGCTTTACTAAGGACATCCCAAGATTAAAAAAAAAACAATGTTCTACTGGTGTACCTAGTAAGCCATAAGCCCCAAAGCCTACACCGCACTAAAGAACCCCTGCGGGCCATCCAACAACTCAGACGCGGGCCCGATGTACTCCTGGTAGGGGAAGCCGAAGCATCTTCGAAGATTCCGGATGGCGCCGTTCAGATCCTGCTGAATCTGACGGTATCTCGAACTTGTGAATCCTTTTACCTGGCCCTGAGCCCTGAACCCTTAAACCCTGAGCCATTGGAGGGAATTTCTTGGGGAAGATGATGGGCCCCATCTAGGGGCCTGTTGAACTGGAATAGGACTTTGCGGTGGCTTGTAGTATGGTTATTTATAAGGATCATGAAGCAAGATTGATAGATAGTTTTGTAAGCGTCCACACTACATAATCCTTTTAAGCCCCTGTTCGTTTTCGTTTAATTCCAAACCGCGAATCCCTATATCACCCCGATATAACCCTATAACCCTTACGAACCCATTAATTTCAACTTTAGGAATTGGCCGGGGAAGTGCACAGAGAGAATCCAAAAATCAGATGATTAATGCAGGGGCCGAGGGTCTAGGGCTTCGGCTAGAGCCACCCTTACTGAGAAGCTCCTATTTGGGCAGTTTCCCAGAATAAGTGGAACCCAATAAAGACCTAAAATGCTACAATCCTTGTGATGGGGACCTCCAATGAGGTACCCCTAATTTTGGGAAACCCTAACTCCTAAACCCTGAAAATCCCAAAGAAATCCCTATATAACCCCTATAACCTCTAAAAACCACTAAACAATCATTCAATTACTCTATGCATGGTACTTCATTCGACATCCTATGGCCTCGAAGGCGCTGAAAGCATATCGGATGGTCAAGTCCGGATCATGAGCCTCAGATAAGCTATAGTTTGAACTCCTTAAACGGGGTTATAGGATATTCTATAGGGTCTAGGGTCTAGGGTTATATAGGGGAGCATATGGGAGAGTAGTAGGGGTTCTTCGGGGAAATACCCGGAGTAAAGACTAAAGCTCAGATGAGCCAGAGTATGCAGACAGGTTTTATCAGCAATATGTACAGGTTCTGTTAGGGAAGCTACTGACAGAAGGAAGTGTTTATGTACCTATTCAGATGGGGGTTCTATTAAATGTCGGTGGAAGAGGTGCCTTTACAGTGTGCCTCTTTGGTCATGAACTGCGGGAATATGGGCGACTTTAGATGCTGCAAAGATAAGCCTAGAACGAGCCGCTACCAAGGGCAAGCACTGGGTTCCTCGCAGCGTTTTGGACTAACGGCCTAAGATTGAACTCACTCTCAACATGTTGACCACTCTTGGAATAACCTCCCACGGCGGCATCTTGCCATGTCACGTTTGCAAGAACGCCAATCTTGGACCATCTTTTTTTGCAGTGAGGGCTGAGGGCTTACGCTGGAGGATTCAAAATCAATTTAGTTCGTATGACTGCACAGGAGACGTAGGGGTATTCTGGTCCATAGTCATTAAAGGTTCATTTCGTAAAGGAGTTTATACGGGCTGCATCCGGATGTATAAGGATGTATAGTGAACATAGGGCGTGGGGAATCATGAAGAATCGAGCGGAAGGGGAACACATTAAGGACCATACTAAAGACATCCCTATATCCCAGCAACCCGCTTCATAACCCCTATAGTAGTCCCCTATATAATACCCTATGAGGACTAGTCCTCCCAAATATGTGGCACCTTTTGCACTGGTGTCAAGGGCCTTCAGAGACGACATACACGCCCTGTCGGTTTAGGGCTTAGGGTTTAGGGTTTACGGTTTAGGGCTTAGGGCTTAGGGTTTAGGGTTTAGGGCTTAGGCAGGGTTTAGGGTTCCAAGATTTGAGCAACTTCGAGACTTCCTTGATCTGCCCCGTCACCAAGCTAACAAAAGGTGGTGCTTTTTTGCAATGATCTCCGAACAGCACACGGTATCAAGGACCTCGCGGACCTAGATTCGGAGTCTCCACATGTACCTCAAATTCCCAGTGCCCACAATCAAGCGAGCCAGGGAAAGCCCACAACCCTAGGAATGCCATGCTTCATGCAGCGGTTGAGCCCATACCCCTACCTCACTCTGAAAAAAGAACAACTGATCCGGGGCGCCAGAAACGGATATGAGTTTGACCTGCCTCTTCATGGCTTCGATTGATTGCAATTCCTGAGCTCCCTGCCTCAAAGTAACCCTAAAGCCTGAACCCTAATCCTGAAACCCAAATCCCCTAAATCCCCCCAAAACCGGGTAGTGGCCTTGGCCTCCTCCAGGGTGCTGAGGAATGGAGGCAGGACCTGAGTCGAAGCTTGCTGGTCTTCAAGGGTGTGAGGATTTTTTTTAGGGATATGGGTGGTTGTCAGAATTATGGTCCCTCTTTGGGTCCCAGTTATAATACGGCACCTAATATTTAGGGTACCCAAAAAAGAACTATAATTTTGACAACCACCCATATACGGTTTGGGGGTCCAGGATTTGAGGTTTAGGGATTGTGCAGGGTTCACGCATCTTATGCCCAATGCTCGAGACTCCAGTGGAAAAGACAACGAAAGATGACATGGAAAGTGAGACTTCACAGGATTTGCGGGCGCAGGCCCTTAACCCTACACCCGAAACCCTGTAGGGTGGTGTTTTGAAGCAGTCTGGGTTGAAAGGGTTTGGGAGTTAAGGTTTGAACCTTGAGTACTCGAACTAGCCCTAGCCCTAAACCCTGTACCCTGGGCCAGGGAATTAGCTTTGAAGCTTGGGGTGAAACGGAGTGCAGAAGGTTCCTTGATTCATTGCTTCGAGGATCCCGCAGTGGTAGGGGTGCTTCTTCTCAAGCCAGAAACTTCCCGGAATGTTCGAGGCACTAAGGCCGAAATCCTACACTCTAAGCTCACTTCACTGTTGCTACCAGTAGTACTACCCTCTTGGAACAGATGAAACCGAAGCGCCGTAGGGACGGCCTAATGTAAACCCATGATTAATAAACCCCCTCCTTTTAAGGGCCTTACTATTAGGATCCCTATTATAATCCCTATTAAGGGGAGTTACCCTAAACCCTAAACCCTAAACCCTAAACCTCTACATTATGGAAGTTGCTGAGAACCCTACAGGGCCGCCTTCTAGCCATCGAGTGCGTACCTGACGGATTTCGGGCGGCCTTCAACCCGAATCAATGAACTTAGGGGGATATATTGGGATAATGACAAAAGAACATGGAAACTACTATAGTATATTGGGGTTATATACTACTTCAATGGAGGTATTTTGGGATAATGAAAAAAGAAAGTGAAAACTACTATTGAGGGTTTTAGATTCAGAGGGCTTAGGGATGAGGGTTTGGTCAGCTTGAAGCCAAAAGGACCGGCTGTTGATGTTGGGTTCTTTTGACATGCAGATGCTCTGAGTCCTATCTGAACTATCATCTAAACTCCTCAAGGGGGGTTATATAGGGGATAATATTGGAGAGTATTAGAGAGCTTTTTAAGGGGATACTAGGAGTTTAGACAATAGCTCATGTAAAACCTCGACAGGTATAGAGTGTCCCTCAATTCTTTACTAGGGATTCAGTGAGCCTATTTTGACTACGGGTATACCCCCAGTGATTCCATTTCATCTTCCATGTATTTTCCATTTGATTCTCCATTAGTACCCTAAAACCTAAACCCTAAACCCTAGATCTGGAGCTCTGTCTGGCCCCGATGGATAGTTTGTTGGTCCAACCTGTTTGGCTCTCTGGTAGCCTTGCTTGTGCCCCTCCTTCGGTTCGATTTTCTCATGATTGCAAAACTTTGGGCGAAAACGACGAAAGTGGTTGCGGCGGCTGCTGCTACTGCAACTGCCACTAGCACTGCCCTTGTACTCCTGCTGCCTTTGCAGCAATAATCACCGATAAGCGTCATAGGCACAATGGCTTAGCAATGGCAACAAGCGAACATATCCCAAGATTTCAGAGAGGAACAGTGGGCGAGCCATTTTCAGTTCTGCCCTTAAGAGGACTAGCATCATCACTTATTGTTGCTGCGGTGCGGCCCAGACCTTGATAAGCTCCCTCGGCTGGATATAGAAAAGCGATGCAGGACCTGGCATCAAGGGCGCGAAAACTTGTTGATCACAGCTCTCGTTGAGGTTTTGAAGCTTGGTGCTCAGAAAAGCTCTTTGATCAGCAGGCTGACCCCTCTTAACATGCGGACACTCCCCGAACCTTGGCTTGGTGTGTATAGGGTCTAGGGTTCAGGGTTTAGGGTTTAGAGTTTTTCCGAACTCGGGAGACCACAATTTCCTGCCCTTGCCACCTACCAGATTTCAATCTGCGCCACTTCACAACCCTAAGCTCGCAAACTCTAACAAGCCCCGAGGAAGCAACAACTAAAGGGATCCTTTCTTCGATTCCAATTTCGGGATATAACGCAGAATCAGATGGGAAAGACAATCGAGCTACGATATATTTAGATACATATATATACATATATTTATGTAGTGAGAGTGAGAGAGAAAGCGAAAGAGAGAGAGCGAGATTGATTGATTGATTGATTATACAGGGGCTATAGAAGGATTGTATGGGATTTACGGATAGTCAAGCATCTTCCTCAATCCCTTTCTACATCGCTCCATGAATCAAAAGGAAGCCTGCACACACCCAAGTGAACCTGAATAAGATTTAAGGCTCAAGGGAGGTATTTAGCGCTTGGTAAGTAGGGCCATTTTAGGACTCTAGATCCGGAGTGGGGACCGCATAAATGCGCATGGACTAAGAAAAACAACATACATCAATATATATATATATTAAACCCTATACATATATATGTATATAGATATATATGTATGTCATCTATATGTGCTCTCCAGGGACCTCTATAGGCTTACGCCATCCCCTAAACAGACTTCGAACCCTTTAAAAAAAAAATAGGTCGCGGGTTTTGGGACTACTGTCCGCTTCAAAGGAGACTATATGTGATTCCACATGAGTTTGGGGGAAAGTATCCCCTGAAGCAAGTGTGGAGCTGAAATCCAAAGCCTCGACTCTACACCACACAAAGAAGCAGGCCTTAAACCCCACTCGGGCAGTAGGGAAACCCATGATAATCCCGCAACCTCAACCCCAGGACCACACAACTAAACTCCGATCCCTGAAACGCTCATCCCTCACTTTAAAGTTCATCAGTCGTCAGGGTTTAAGGTTTAGGGTTCAGGGCTGATGGGAGCCATCTGGGTCCATCTTACCCCACGTATGACTACCCTAAACCAATGCAACCACATGATCTTAATAGAACCCGTACATTACCTCGGATCCCATTTCTGGTTCTCTTTGATTGTCCATCTGATTCTCCAACATTTTTCAACACCCGTATATACGTGCATATGTATGTGTATATCCCCGGCTTATCTTAGGTTACCCCCTTGCAGTAACTGTTGCCACAACCTATGATGGGAGCTATATAGGCCCCAGAAAAATCCTCAAGGATGGTTACACTTGGTAAGCGGGAATGACCCTACACCCACATCCCTACACCCGCATGGTGCTTGGCCTGTAGCACTCTGCCCGAGATGACGGAAATCCATGTAAGGACCCGTATTACAATGAGAAATGTCGGACATGCCCATGTATATCCACACCCTGAAGCCTAAAACCTAAACCCTGAAGCCTAAACCCTAATCCCTAAACCAAACCCTAAACCCTAAATGTCTTCAATCAACTTGTACGAGTAAGGTCCAGGCCCCACTCCAGCAAGGCTATGTTACGCATCCTCGCAGCGGCTTGGGGCTTGTTTCAAGGATTTACGGGCTGCTTTCGAGGGTTTAGGGCCTTCGGGGTTTAGAGTTTAGGGGTTTAGGGTATTAGGGTTTAGGGCATTTAGGGTATTTAGGGTATGTAGGGTATACGGGTTTAGGGGTTTAGTGGTCTAGAGGTCCAGCGAGTTGGTCGTTTGAGGTCGTGAAGAGCTAGAATTGGGATTTTGTTTTCCGGATTGCCGCTAAGGTGGGACTTGTACTAAGGTATGAGAATAAGGAAACCACATGTTACTTTTTATCTTTGCATCCCCGATGAACCTTATACTGGATGTTTTCCATACCCATGCAACCCCAAAATACGCTTATCCTGGTTATCGGCGGTCTACGAGGGTACCCCAATCTTTGCAAACCCCCTAAACCCTACATCCTGTATGCAACTATATAACCCATTAAAGGTACCCCCATCTAAGTTCCTGAGCAGCAATCCAGTTCTTGGGGCTGTGTTGTTGCCTGGATGTCGGAAGTCAGCAGTGCAACTTGGCGCTGCTCACTACGCTGCTATGTTTCAGGGATTAGGGAGTAAGATTTAGGGATACTGCCCGGCCAATGAAACATGTAAAAATGACATGAAAACTGGGATTATACAGTGGCTTACAAGGATCAGGATTTCCAAAAACTGGGAGCCTTTTTGGGGTACCTATGGTAAGGGCTATAGTACATTGGGGTCTCTATTGGGCTTCCTATTTCTGGAAACCCCATGTTGTTTGACTAGCCAGTGGTCCTACTGTCTCTTCGGGTCTTGGCTAACCAAATACTCCACAGGGGCGGGCCTCAAAATACCCGTATACTGCCCAAATAATGAACACGGCTTTTGCTGCGGGGACGAGCAAGAGTGGCTAATAATTCTTTCAACCCATGCATCGAAGAATCTGCAACGCCTCTTAGTGTACGGAACCTTCAGCAGTTCTTTAATGGGATTCTGCAAATTCGAGCAGCTTTCGAAAGTATTCAGGAGGCTGCAATAAAAGTAGTCAGCAACCCAAAGTAAGTAATCCCGCGAGATCATGTTGAGCATCTCATAAGTAGATCTTAAGTGCCCCTCGGATTGTAGCGAGGCTTTTTAAAATTGCATACGAATTTCTGTTTGGGGCCCTCACGGACTATTTGGCTTTGGAAGTGATATGTGCGCACTGCGAGTTGGAATCCATTTTGTACCCCAAATACTCTGCTCCTGAGAGGGAATTCAAAAGGGAGTTCATAGGGTTGTATAAACTTGTCTAGGGTTATACAGGGATATAGTAGAGCTAGTCTAGGGATAATGGAAAAGAAAATGGAAACTAAGCCCTCAGCCCTTTTCTTCAGAAATCCCCACATGATACCCAGGATCAAGATGGTGGCTGTGGAAGCAGGCCGTGGTTTAGGGTATGGGTTTAGGGCTTAGGCCTTTTAGGGTTTAGGGTTTAGGGCTCAGGGTTTAGGGTTTGCTTGGGGTCGAAAGCCTTCTTGGTGGTACTTTAAAGGCCACCAGACTTATTTGTGAATAGATTCCGTTCTTTGCAAAGGTGTGGTTGGGCTTTTTTTTGGGCAAAGGTGTGGCTCGTTCTTTCTTGGTCTTCAAACCCTTCAAATGCTGTAAATCACACCATTCGCTGGTCTTGGAACGTCTCAAATGCTGTAACTACACCATTTGCTGGTCTTGGAACGCTTCGAACACTGTAAATTCCAAGTTCTCGAGTGCTGCGAATTGCAACATTTGCTGGTCTGAGAACATCTCAAATGCTACAAATTACGGCATTTTCTGGCGTTGGAACGCTTCAAATGCTTGAATTACAGTATCTGCTGGTCTTGGAATGCTTCAGATGTTGTAAATGACAGCGTCTACTGGCCTTGGAAAGCTTTACATATTGTAATTTACTGCATGTGCTGGTCTTGGAAC
The DNA here is from genome assembly GCA_905231905.1 of Symbiodinium pilosum. Taxonomy (NCBI): domain Eukaryota; class Dinophyceae; order Suessiales; family Symbiodiniaceae; genus Symbiodinium; species Symbiodinium pilosum. The sequence goes on along the minus strand of CAJNIZ010000532.1, from coordinate 1,391 downwards.
GTCTCAGAGGCTGTAAATCATAGCAATTACAGTATCTGCTGGTCTTGGAATGCTTGTACTTCTATGATACCACCATTGCAGGGTGGGGGGTCCACCTAAAATATCTATAACTGCCGTGCACACGAAACTGGCGCCACGAGAGCGTAATATTCTGCAATCTTATAGCAGGTATGATTATGACTACTATTGATATTATTACTATTGCTATTATCGCTACCATTGTCATTTTGCTATTACTGCTATTACTGCGATGATTGTTATGATTGTTATGACTGGTGTTCTTATTTTCTTGTTATAACTGATAGTCTGGCAATTCGAAGAGGATCTCAACAAGTTTGCTCCTTGACGGTTGCAGCAGCGCATTGAGCAACAGACTGGCCCATGGTCTTTCGTCAAATGACTATGCTGGGCTTTCTGGGTTTAGGGTTAGGGGTTGAGGGTTTTTGAGTTTAAGGTTTGAAGGCGTTGGTTGTCCCTCCAAGTCTGGACATACCAGTGCATCTTCGTCTTTCGGGTGTAGATGTCTTGCTTGGAGCCCAAACGCCATACTTCATGACGACACGCTCCTCCATACAAACTATCTCATACCTTGAGCCAAAAGTGAGTCAGCATCAGAATTCTGGTAAGATGGAAGCACCCCTGGCCCCTGTCTCACAGCAAGGAGCTGTTCCTTCCGGTAACTGCAAAAACCCCAAACCTAAACCCTAAACCCGAAACCAAAACCCCTAAATGCTAAAACCTACACCCTAAACCCGGAAAACGTGTCCCAAATCATAGCGTCCTCAGCCTCAAGCCTGAGGCAAGGCTGGACTTGGAGGCTCTTCGAAACTGAGTTGATGATGAGATGCTGTAGAGAATAAAAGGATTGAGGTGCCTACACCGAGAAGTCTAAAAAAAGAACTAGGAAGACCATATGAGCTATAGTCTAAACTCCTAGTATCCCCCCTAATAACCCCTATAGTAGTCCCCTATATAATCCCCTATACAAACCCCCTTTAAGGAGTTTAGACTACAGCTCACATTAAATCCTAATCCAAATTAAATACCTTATAACACAACTTTCCATTTATTTTTCCATGTTCTTTTCCATTTGATTCTCCATTATGGCGGGGGGGGATATCCCTAAACCCTAAACCCTAAAACCTAAATAGTCTTTTAAGGGTGTTCCATAGGGTGGTGTGTCAACTCAGCTAGAAAAAGCGGCGAATCGTTGCAAGATGATGTTGCTGCAGCTGCTGACGCTGCTGGCCGTGGTGAGGGTTTAGGGTTAAGGTGACGAGGAACCCCACCCTGTAATAGTGACTATAAGAGGTAATGAGGATGATATCAGGGTCCTATTATATTCCTACTATACCACTGCTACAGGGTTGGGGGTCCCCCTAAACCCTAAA
>CAJNIZ010000531.1:7546-31680 GCA_905231905.1 Symbiodinium pilosum | reverse complement strand
AGCAGTAGGAGTAGTAGCAGTAGCAACAGTAGTAGCTGTAGCAGTGATTGTCAACTTAGCATGAAGAAGGCTTTGCAAAAGTGCTCAAGATCTGAAAGTTGAGAGATCGGTCGAGTTCTAAGGTTTCAGTCTTACGTTGAAGGTCTAGGGTTCAGTGCATGGGTTGTAAGGTCTAGGTTTACGGGGGAGTCTTAGGTTTTGGGGTAATTGTTTTTCAAGTTTAGGGTCTGCGCCCGCAAATTCTTCGACCTAGGTTTTGGGCCAAGGCGGCTAAGGCTTACTTGCTGCTGCTCAAGGGGGCATGTTGGTGAATGCAAGTTTTAGGATTTAGCGTTTGGGGTGCTGTAGAAAGGACAGATGGGGTCCCAGAAGGGATAATTCTAGTAGCATTGTACAACAATTTCAGAACCGCATAATCCAAGTTTCAAGTATGGTATGTATAAACCACCATTTGAAGGTGAGGCCGGGTGAGGTCGTTGAAAGTTTGCAGCTTAGGATTCGTGATTGCCCAGTCATAGTGGATCTGCCTTAAGCACCAGCAAGGCTCTCAAATTTGAGATGCCCTAGGGCCATAAGCCTAAACCCCATTGGGATTAGAAGAGGATTCTGGGGCTCCCTATGAAGGATGACACAAAAGCTCCCACTTCAGAATTCGTCAACCTGTAGGGCACTTGAGGATCCTATAGGGAGGAGGTGGACTTAGGATTTAGGATTTAGGTTTAGGATTTAGTGTTTAGGTTTGGGATTTAGGGGTGTTTCTTCTAAAAGCGGGTTGCCTTCGCCACATGGTTTCAGGTTTTAGGGCTCAGGTTTTGGGGACTGAGGGTTGTAGAGTTTGCGTTTAAGGATTTAGGGTTTAGGGTTTGGATTAAGGGTTTCGTGTCTTGGATTTGGGTTTCGGGCTTGGAGTTGAGGATCTAGGGCTTAGGGTGAGGGTTAGGCATTTATGGCTTGGCATTGAGGACTTGGGGTCAAGGATTTAGGGTCTGTGGTTTGGGTTTAGGGTTTGTGCCAAAAGTGGGGTGCCTTATAGGGGCATTTGCGCGAATTATAGGGATGCATGGGATTGAAACTCCCTCTGCCCAGGGTTTAAGGTACCAACCGGGCTCCACAACTTTATATGACCCTGGATATTCATATGTTTTTCTATACAGCCCCTTTAAGGGAGACCCTATATCCCTGTAGAATCGTTCGCCCATTCCGCCTAGCATTAAACAAACGCCCCACCGCCCCATATTCCCAGTGTGTTATATTATAATATCTAGGTAATGTTTAGTATTAGGGGTGGGGGGTTTGCAAATTAGGGGGGAGGTGATTTTCAACTAACCCCGAAATCCTAAACCCTGCAATAGGGCTGTAGGTTTAGTTTTTGTTGCAGTATAGCCCTAAGGAATTAATAGAGATAGCAGTTTATCACAGGCCTAACGAAACTACAGCCCCCAACCCCAAACCCTAAATCAAAAACCCTGCAATAGGGGTGGCTGTGGTAATTTGAAGTTGTTCTGTTGCGAAACAGCCAGGTTGAGCACTTGGAGCAAGTGCGGACCTGGGCTAAGTTCCAGCCCTTGTGGCCTTACGGTGGCGGGTTTAGGGTTTAGGGTGTTTGTGACACTTACGTCGCATTTAGGAGATCATGAATTGTTTGAGAGCTCTTTGGGATTAAGGAATTCGGCAAAATGAGAGTTTGGGCCCTAAGCAATTGTAATATTCATCTCATCTTGATGGTTCAAGGGCTCAGGATTTTGGCTGCGTATTGTAGAGGTTATCATAGGGACCTCGGTAGGGATCCCACTCCCAACTGAGCACGAGAGTAAGGTTTAGGGTTTCGGCTTCGGCGTCGGTTGTGTAGGGTTCTCCGGTTACTGGCTTACAGGTTTGAGGTGGAGGATGTTTGCTGTCGGGAAGGACTGAGGTGGTATGTCTCAAAGTCTGCCTTTGCACCCTCCCCTCACACGAACAGGCTTGTCATCAGAAGGAGGCCCCAAGAGGGACCGCATGGTGGGTTATGAAGAAGATGGTCTCCAATTAGTCTAATGGGTTATGGAATTGCTATGCAATGGCCCTGGCATGCCTTGGCCAACCATCTTCCGGCATATTCAGCAAAATTCCAGGTTCTTCGGGGCTGTTGGAGATGTGGTTTCGTGGCTGAAGGTAGGGAAGTCTGGACCTTTCAAAGAGCCAGGATTCACCAGGATTCACGGTTTGGCCTTCCCCAAGAAACAGCCCCTGGCAAGCTTTCGGGGACGAGAATTGCTTACCATGGAATCTTAACATTCTTGTTGCGCTTCTCATTGCTCGTGCTTTTGTGCTAAGCAGCTCTTGAGCGGAGAGCCTTCATGTCACCTTGCAGCGGAAGAGTGGCCAGCAACTTTGCAAAACGATGATAGCAGAAGTTAGCTTCAGGAGTACACATCATTTCCAACGTGAGGTCGGTCGCGAAAGATGTCAGAAAGCAGTTTTGCAGTTCGTAGAAGTTCTAGTGCAGAGTGCGCATGACCGTAAGGCAAGCGTCTAGCCAGAAGTTCCCGCAGCCATGCTGGGTAGGCCCCTGGGATATGCAATATTTCCCTGATGGCTTTAATAGGGGACCCTGTATATTAATATTTTTCAAAGGGTTTTAGGGGCCAACCCAGCATGCAGTCTTTAAGGCTTCAGTGCCTTGCATGCAACGTTCGGCTCCAGCGCGTTTTAAGCTTCCGCGTATCTTTCCTGTCAGCTTTTTGGATAGGACATGGGTCCGTCAAAGCAGCATTTCCCACTAGGGGAGCCTTCCATGTCTTCTGGAGCCGTTTCGTTGTTGGTATTATTTTGGAAGTTACTGGCATCAGCAGTGCTGCAGACTTAGCTTGCTTAGCCGACGCTCGCTCCTGACATCTTTGCGCAGGGTGCTCAGGCTTAGGCCTTATACTACATGCATCGTTTTTTTTTCAGGCTCATCAGTATTTTTTGTCCAGAAGGTCCCCAGCTCACTTGGGTCCTTGCAAAAGATGGGAAATAGTGCAAGTTCCCTTGCGTGGGAATCACCAAGACTCATTTCAGGTTCGGGGATTGCAGGATATTTTGCGTTATAGGGGTGCGTGGCCGTAAACATTTACTAAATCCTCTAGACCCAGCTGTGGCGAGCGTACTTGTCCTGACCTATCGCCTGAGCATGTCGTGCCATCACTGCCAGTCATTTGGACCCCCTCGCAGCCTAAGCCTTTTTCAGATCACCGCTGGTATTGTTTCATCCATGTTTCTATGTGGGGGCTTCATCTTATCATAGCTGCTCAAGTATGATCATGGTGGGTTCTGCTCGGATGGCTCCCTTACAATTGAGGCCTTCTGCCAGTACTCTGTGGGCACAGCTGGTGCTGTCTGTCTGCTTATTGAATATTGAAGCGTTAAACCCAGACATCCCATAAGAGGCCTTCCAAATGGACCCCGTAACATCCCCTACGTAATGCTGCTCTCACTTTTGTTTCTGGATATCGAAAGCCTCCAAACCAGCACTCCAAACGCAAAATTCTAAACCATAAATGTTTTTGATAGCTGTTTTCTTTGTAATTCCCGGAAGGGCACCCTTGACTCACCCAAAAATCCCACCTTATCCTTGGGGTCACGCAGGGTAATCCCCGTTATGAGAGATCACAAGCGCTGTGGATGGACATTGGGGTATGCATAAGTAGAAATGTGTACCCTAATCCCTAAACCCTGTACCCTATACTTCCTTCAAAGCAAAGCCAACCCCCATGTATCGTAAGGTTGCAACCTAAACCCCCAAAGAACACCAGTTTCCGTTTCATGTTCGATTTGCTTTTCCACTTGATTCTCCACTATTAGGGTAATAAACCCTCAGCCCTAAATCCTAAAGAGTAGTTTCCATCTTCCTCTCCATTATCCTAATGTAGTCCGAGTATAACCCCATCTCATCCCCATGTATCCCTATAAAAGCCATACCCTAAAGCCTAAACCCTAAACCTTTCCATGCCAAATCCTAAGAGGACCATGCAGCGGGCTTTCATCCCGCTTCGGCAAACCAGTCGCTGCCTGCGCCCCGTAGCCCGGGCCGGGATCCCTGTTCCTCAAGGGTTTAGGCCTTTAAAGGGGATGTAGGGGTTATATAGGGATTATATAAGGTTATATGCGGATATATAGGGTTTAGGGTTTAGGGGTTTAGTGACTGTTTATGGTTTAGGCGGAGTTTTGGGCCTGAGGGTTTAGTACAGTTTAGGGTTCAGGGTTTCAAGTGTTTAGGGTTCAAGGTTTGAGGGACTGCGTTGCAGGCTGGATGCAAAAAGCGTGTTAGGGTTTAGGGTTGAGAGTTTAGGGTCTAATCACCAAAGGGTCACGTGGGGATTATGTCATCTCGGGTTTGCGTCAGGATTTCCTCTGGGCTATGCAAAGGGCTAGTTGGGGATTATGCAGACGCTAGCATGCTCATGTAGGCACAGGGACTGCTTTGCACAAGGGTTTCATGGGACTTGCACATGACAAAGTTGAGTCATGGTAACTAGGAGTTTTCCAAGATGATCCCTCTGTCATCCTTAAGGACACCCATATAATATACTCTACAATAGGGGTTCTATTAAGGGCTGAAAACATATATTATTGTAATGATGTGTATATATATATATGCTTAGAATTCCTGCGTATCCGTGGGGTCCCGAAGCCCCCCTTTCAATGTGTCAGGAGTCGTTTCAGGGTTGACGTGCAGCAAGGCGAAGCGAGGAATGGCTGCGAGAGAGTTAGCAAAAACAGCTTAAGGTTATATGTATAGTCCCCCTTCAGTAGATAGAATATGGCTTTGGGTATTTTATAATAAGATCCCCATATACCCCATATTCTATCTACTTACGGGTGACTATAGTCCTAGGATGTCCTAGGTAAGAGTTTTAGGGCTTGGGGTGAAAGCTTCATGACTGTCGGCTACATGCTGTAGGGTTGGGGATTCCTTGGTGCTTTTGGTTGATAAGTCGGACTGTTGCTCGGGTCGTTTGGAGCTATTGTATTGATAGCAGTTCCTTTGATTTTGGGCATTTCTGGCAATAGGTTTGTCATTGCTTAGATGCAGAAACGTGCCAGTTGCACTTGATGGGTTGACGTATTCTGCCCCGGTACTCTAGCTGGCTGCCGACAAGCGACAACGTGGGCAGTGACCTATGCAAAAGCATCACTCTGCGCTGGTATGCCGGAGGCAGGCAGAAGTCTGGTCCCAGGAAGTTCGTGGACGTTCTGATGCACCAGATTCTGCTAGGAATCTTTTCCCCAGCATCTGGCTCAAAAACCTGCAGAGGAGAATCAGCAAGGTTTCTCATTCCTAAGCCATGTCAGATGTCTCTGTGGTGCAGAGTAACTCTTCACCAGATGATGTGCCGAAGACCGTTCGCAGGTCTGGTGCTGAAGCTGGTTTGGACAAGCAAAAATCTAGTGAGCTTCAGGCCGGTAGGGGCCTGCATTTCGATTTCTCTGACTGGGGAAACTGTGGTATGACCCTGCATTTCTTCTCCATGGGCTTTGTCGTGGGAGGCTTAGATGCCATCCTCTTCAACGTTTTGGAGGGTTACCTCAACGAGCCCAGCGACATCATGAAGGGTGCACAAAACGTCGCCACCCTTCCCATCATGTTCTCAGTCTTTCTGGGCATCCTCAGTGACTCCCGGCCAGTGTTCGGCTACCGACGCCGGCCTTACATGGTGGGCGGATGGATGCTGGCTGCCACCAGCTTCATAATTTTGTTGTCTCGGGGCCTGCCTGCCCCATACTATTGCTTCAGCGCAGTGGATGGGCACTACCTGATGGACGAGGCACCCTGCAACCCTGAGGCGGTGGACTGTAATATTATGAGTATACGTTCATATACATTTATGTATACATACCCACATTTATATACACATATATACATATATATATATATATGTGTATACATTCTTTTTCATGTGTATCAGAGCAAAGCCAGAGGCGGTGGACTTCTACTCCCCCATAGTGATTTGCCTTTGCTTCGCCATGTTGGGCTGCACAGCTGCTACCTCTGCTGCAGAGGGGCTGCTCGTGGAGTACGCAACTTACCAGTCGTTTGTGGCATTTTAGGGTTTAGGGTTTGGGCTTTAACTCCACAAATATAGTATTTCCCACATCTTTTCCATTCCATATACACCCTGAACCTGGACAGTCGTCTCCATTTTCTTTTCCATTTCGTAAACGCGAAGCACTCAACTAAACAGCAGCTTCCATTTCTTTTCCAGATCCCCAGCCCGAAACCCTGCATAAATGATAGCCTCTATTTGCCTTTCCTTTCCTTGATTCGCTACGAATAGCCCAAGGCAAAGGCTGAGCCAGAGGAGTACCGGGGCAGTGCGCAGACCACGCTGCACATGGTTCCCAGGTCGTTGTTGTTTGCTTCGGGATCCTTAGGGAGCCTTGGGTAGTAACAGGTTCCCAACCGTTCCATTTATTGTATTGCCTGGTTTTTCAAAGGCTCAAACTAGGTCAAGAATACGGAAGCACATTTTTTTTACCAGTATCCCAATGTCGAACCAGGTTCGGGTTGTCGGGAACTTCACGGCTGTTGCGACTGCCGCCTTTGGCTTCAATGGGCGGCTGTTCACCGGCAGCTTCGACCAGCAATACCAGCTGAGCTACCCGGAGTTCATCGGCCTTTTTGCCGCGATCTCAATTGTGACGGCAGTTTCCTGCCTCTTCTGTGTTCGGGAGGGTGCCGGATCGGTAGCTTCCATCCGAGCTTATTGCAGCGCTTCCTGGAACCTCTTGGAGAGCAAGGCCTTTTGCGCCGTGGCTCTCTACATCTACTACAACTCCAGCATATCCAGCATGTTTACAAGTGCTGGCGTCTGGGTCGGGCTAGAGTGGGCGCACACAGAAGACCTGCAAAGGCAGATAGCAAACATGCTTGGCACCTTATTTGCTCTCCTTGGTTGCTGGTTCATGCAGAGGTTCATGCTGAATGTCAGCTGGAGGAAGGGGGCAAATCAAATTTTACACTGCGGATAACTGTGTCTGTATGTTAGTCTTTGGCCCTGGAGGAAGATAATCTTCGGCACTATCATCTTTACGGTGGTCCTGGATGTATTCCCCCAATTCCTCACAATCTTCGATGTCGTTCGAAATCAGTATTTCTACCTGGGGGAGCCCGTCACGAAGAACGTACCCAAGGCAATGACGACTTTGGTCTACGCATTCTTGGTGAATGAGCTTGCTGATGAGAGCAACACTGCTCTGGTAGTTGGCCTGCTGCAAACCATCCAAGCTGTGGGTGAACCGCTGTCCAACCTGCTGTCCAGTCAGCTCTTCTCTTTGTTCACACCAGACCTGTACCTCCCATTTCCTTAGGTTTTTCTTGTAAGTTTCTATTGCAGTGCAACCTTCAGGAATTATTAGCAACTTTATCGTTGATTATACAACGTTCTGGGGGGATTGCAGGTACTTGAGGCTGAACTACATCAAGGACACACCAGCATTTCGCTGGACGGTGGCTTGGTCATTCTTGCTGTCCTACCTCATCATGCTGTTGGGATTGCTGACGCTCCCGCTGTTCCCATCGCAGAAGGAGGAGCCAAGTTCGATTCACCTCGCGAAGTGCATCACTTGCTTTTTCCCCAGAATCAAAATAAAATTGAATCGGCCCAGATTGCGTAAACTACATCATTCTAAACCATGAGCTCAAGCATGCGAGCACGAACAGTGTCACATAGCACTGACACCTAAACCCTAAAGCCTAACCCCTAAACCCTAAAGCCTAAACCCTAAACCCTAAAGCCTAGGCCCCTAGGCCCTAAAGCCTCAACCCCTAAACCCTAAACCCCTAACCTGCATTGAGGGACCTTAACTACTGACTTGGACATTCGTTGCCGTGCCTGCACTCTGTGCGATCCGCGTGTCTAAACCCCTAACCCCTAAACCCCTAAACCCTAAACCCCTAAGCCCCAAACGGTTGGACCCACCTTGCGGCTTCCTGGAAGGGTTCCATGTCCCTGTAATAGGCCCCGGTCTCTGTTTTTTTCTTGATATCAGCCATAGTCTGAAGTGCCGAAAGAGGCATATATACATATATATAGGGGGTTATATGGGGATACTATAAGGGTTAGAAAGGGGGATACTAAGAGTTCAGACTCGAGTTGAGACTATGGCTCATATGCTGTGCAGTACTACTAGCTACCCAGGGGCCGGAGACGCCATCAGCTATTCTCCAATGATTCTTGTAGCGATGTTGGCAAGAGCGACACTGAGGATGCCATGGAGCTTCCAAACACAAAGCTACCAAAACTTAAGTTGGAACCCTGCAAGTTCCCAATGCCTCCTGCGTTCCTCACCCACCTCCAGGACCTCATGTTCAACCCTAGGCCCACACCCCAAATTCTGATGTCACAACACAATAGCCTAAACCCGAAGCCCCCCAAACACGCTAAACGGCGTGGCTCTAGGCTGCTCGTGAAATCTAAGATGGGAACCATGGGCTAGCTTTTTTAGGGGGAGTCTGGGCCTTTACGGGAAAATAGGGGTATGCACTAAATATATGATCTACTGTCAATATTAGGGACCGTTAATCAAGCCACACAGCGCCCCCTTTGGTAGTGGTAAAGTCCCGGATAGATTCCCAAACAGAAGCCCGTTATATGGGAAATGCTGACTGTAGCCCACCCCTCTCATTGCCCGATAATCGTCCCTATCTAACCTCCTTTAAGTAGTTTAGACTGTGGCTCAGCTAAAGAATCTGGGATGACCGGCCTGCACTAGGGCTCTTGGTTTTGCCCTCGGATAAGCTTCTGGTGGCTAGTAGGGAATAACGAATATGATCCCTGTGTACAGTAATCCTTATGTATCAAGACCAAGGAAATATGATCCCTTTATAACCCATATAAGATATTCCCTTATTCCTTACTGACGCCAAAGTACACCCTAGTAGAATGTAGTGGTACAGTAAGCCCTACATAGAATTTTCCCTTGTTCCTTACGAACGACTGAACCTGAAACCCTAGACCCTAAACCCTAAATCCTAAACCCTGAACCCTAAATCCTAAACCCTGAATCCTAAACCCTAAACCATGGTGAAAGGAGGCACAGCGACGGAAGTTGGAGTGGTCTCGCAGGCCTTGGTTTGCCATCGCCTCTGCCAGTATTCTGGGAGTTTCGCTCCTCTACGTGCTGCTTCGGCCGAGACAAGTCAGGCAAGCTTTTGCTATTGTGTAAAGTATGCCCATGCATGGTTATTGCACAATTCTAGATCCAGCATGCACAGCGGATGCAGTGCAGTGCTGGTGTCCGATGGTCGGTCCATATGGCGTGCATTTGATTTCAGCCGCAACCTAAAAGGGTCGACTGAAATCAGCCGCTTTGCGCAGTGGCCTGGAAGCAGTGAGCTTGGCCAGCGAAACTCGGGCCTGTTCCAAGACACCCTCATCAACCCCCAACATCAACCCATCCTGAAAAGGGAAAACCCCCACATCAAACAAATTGATACCCCCACAGCAACACTCGTCAAGCTCCAATTCTCGGAACAGGAACCTGCCAGCACCCCTCACAAAGGCCCAACTTCCGGATAAAGTGGGCCGTAGAGCGTGAAAGCCTTCGGCAACAGGTTTCCACTGCCCTGCCGGTCTGTGCCAAAATGTGAAACCCTTATCCCGTAACATGAACGTGAGTTCGAGCCAGGACACCTGTACAAACCATGCAGATTGACGATCTAATGCCAAAATGGCCTTCATCAAAGCAACCAACGCCGACACTGGAAAGCTACACGCTGCGGCCTCCAACTGAGCTTGCCAATTCACTGAAAGTACGTCTTGGATGTCAGCGTCCCGTGCCTGCCAAACAACATTGCCTTCGACTCCTGTGTCGACGGGCTCGCGCTGCACCTTCTGTCCGCCTGTGATCTCGGCAATCCTGAGGTACACTGATCTGAGCTCACGGATCGCATTCGCCCACCGCTCATGATTTCTGTGCGCCTCACCATGCACCGCCATGAATCCGTACGGCCTGTTCCGGTTGGCCCAACTGGCCTGCGCGTCCGCCGCACCGTTTCACTCGGCGACCCACTCTTCGAAAGCGTCTGCACACAACTCCGGTTCCAAATGTGATGGCACATGAGTCGCGCGAACGCAGCCAGCAGGAAAACAGTGGACTGTGACCTCAACTTGTTCCTACAGGTCGTAATTCTCTGCCTCATCGCCAACATCCTCACCACGAAGAATGGCCTGAACCCCGTTAACCACATAAGTGGCATCTGCCCAAAGATGGACTTTGGCCTTGTTAAGCAGTCCCCAGCGTAAAGCGAAGAGCGCAGCACACAACTCAGCACGTGGAACGGTCTGCCAAGCGCCCGGCAATGGCCCATTGCCGAGAGTGCACTCCTGAGTGGCATTGACCACCGCCTATGCAGCAAGGGCAAAGACTCCTTCCATGGCACATGTTCCATCTGTGAAAAGATCATGCCAAACTGAGAAACCAAAATCATGTGTCATTGTGGGCATCTGGGGCGGAAGCTCGTTCAATTTAACCATCAATCGTCGACACGCCACATAGGCTGGTGCCAATAAGTGATGAGTTAGACAAGCTGGCCAGTGATCCCACTGACTGAGAGTCTTCTCTGCTCCACTACGGCGTTGCTCGAATCTGCTGCAAAAACGGATCTTGTGCTCAACAGTGTCCGGCTCCCCACAAATCGAGCACAAAGGAGCTTTTGTGGTGTCATACCTGCTGTGTTGCTGATTCGAAATGTTGGCCCCGGATTGCACTGCCTGGACCCTGGCATTCTCCTGCGCGGTCAAGCGCTTGCTGTCCAGTCGAGCCAGCGCCAGATCAGTTCCTTGTAAATCGCCCATCGTTTTCCTGTGAGTGTGCTGTCTAGCTACCATGTCTGCCCAAGCTTGCTCGGCCAGATACCGTACCAGATCCTTAGGGGCCCTGAACAAATCAAAACCCAACTCAGCGCCAGTGAAGATCAGAGGTGGTTGCACACTCCAGCCAACCTTGGAGCACAACTGCACAAGACTGCTGAAAGGTCCGGGATACAGCTTCCCCTCGAAATTGGCCATGAAGTGCTCCCATTGATCAATGAGAAAAGGCAACTTCCTGCACAGCCTACGGAAATCGTTGAGCAAATGCCAAAATTGAAAGAACCCCGGGTCCGAGGTCATATCAGGCGCAAGAACCAAACGAAGCGCGGAGCTCGACCCTGCCGTGCTGATGCCAATGGCTTTGGTGGCGGTTGCTCTTAAAGATGAAAGCCTTGATTCACTCAAGACACAACCGGCTGCCCCGTGCAAGAGGCTACTCCAATATTTGGCAGGTAGAGCCGCAATTTTCTGGGCAATGGGTGCCTTCGACAGCCTTAGCTTGCGCCATACCGGCGCCATAGCCTTGCACATTTCCTCATGCAGGTTGACCCGAACCCTCTTGCCGTAAGACATAAAACCTCCTAAGTCCTTGGCCGCATCAACGACCTTCAGATGCAATGCCTGCAGAGCCTTTTTGGAAGCAGGCTGCAATGCCCACGAGAAAGTTTTGTCGCGGTCCAGCTCCAGGTCCCACAGCTCAGCAAAACACTGGGTTTGAACCAATGCTTGAGCTGTGGTGGCAACATCGGTGGCCATACAAGTGAGGTTGTCCACAAAAGAGAGAGGGATGCACCTTGGGGCAAACTGACCCATGTACACGTGCCAGCACTGGTCTACAAGCACCATCGCCAGTGTCGAGAGGGGATCACCCTCCGGAAAACCTGTGTGCGATGTAATGCCCTCATCCAGTTCATGCCGTATCACAAAGTGCCTGCGGAGCCCTTGCAGAAAGCTTGACCATGCTTGCACTAACGGCTGTGGTACGCCAACACATTCAGCTGCATGTAACACTGGCCTTCTGGGGAGACCGTTATTTGCCTTGACAATGTCAGCCCCAAAACCGGAAATATCACTCCCTTGGAGCGCTGCCATTTCAATGGCGGCCTGAACTGCCATCCAAATGCCTTTGGTTTCCCTGTGTGGCAAGAAACCCATAGCCCCTGCGTCTATCCAAGCTGAAATCTGCCTTAGCATCTGCTTAGCTCGAACGCTGGCATAGGTTCGGTACACTATGCTGAGCACACATATGGGGCGAAAGGCGTCTGGCCCAGGCTTATGGTTGGCCTTATCCAGTGCCATGATGAGTCCAATGAGCATCTGTGCCGGCCACTCGGACACGCCGGTTTCGATGCGGTTCAGCAAATAGAGCAGCTCAGAAATCAACTGCGGATGCATTGACAAAAGATCCAACTTGGCAATGCCGTCAGCGCCCCTTGCCGCCCTGGCCTTGTACTTGCGAACGGCACTAAACCAGCACTGCGGCGTGATGGGCTCTAAAACCAGAGAGCGTCTTGGCAAAAATGCTGTACAAAAACCTACAACCCTCTCCCATGCTTCCTCGGGAACCTCCGCATGTCGATTCCACCTGGGCTCCCAATGTTTTCTGAATTCATCTTGAGTGTGATCAGCACGTGTGAGAATCTGATGTTGTTGAAGTTCTTGCCCTGCCACAACCCCTGCCGTGCACTCGATCCTGCACACCGGGCCCTCGAATGAATGAACCTCACACAATGCTCCCTCCAACTCCCAGGTACTATGACCCCGGGGGTCCGCAGGGCATTCAAGGGCAACTTGATTGCTCCCGGAGTCTACCTCCAAAATGGTGTAGCTCCTTTCACACTGCATGGTGTCAACTGAGTCCTGCTGTTGCCTGCGAAGCTCGCTGAACAACTGATTCCTACCTGTTTGGTAGCGGCTCTCCAGGATGCGTCCCCTGTTGCGATTATGCCAGGACTCGAATGAACGGAAATTGGACTGAAAATCACTGAAAATTCTGTCGCAAACCTCCAGCGTGGGCACTGCCAATGGAAGCATTACAGGACTACCTTGCAACTGTATGCGTCGGCCCAACCACCAAGAGCGAAAGCCTCCCGAAAAGCTGCAGCACATGGAGATTTTGTGCCAGAGCTCAGCCCTGTATACCTGAGCATCGACATGCTGATTGTCTGCACGCAGTGCGTGACACATGCTCTGTAATCTGCGTAGCTGTTTGAACCATGCTGAGACCTCTCGGCCTACCAGATCGCTCCTCAAAGTGACCTCCCCATTCCTGCTGACCCTGGCCATCGACGCCGCGGCCTGCTGCATGACTGGCCTAATTTGTTGGGCACGACCTTTGCATGCTGTGGGAAGACGAAGCCCCGGCATTTCCTTGACATGCCCATCCAGACTATCCTCCATGCACTTGGCGATGGCTCGGAGGTGCTGAGTAGGATCAGGCTCTCTGACAGGCACATCCAACGTACTTTGATGCCATGCCTCCACATCGATGGAGTTCCAAGGGATCTCTGATGGCATTGGCCAGGCCTTAATTTGTGACCTACCCCATGGGGCTTCGCATGAGACAAAAATGGACGAATGATCCGCAAAATGATCCTGTACCGCAACGGCTTTGCACAAAGCTGCCAACTCAGGCGACAGAAAGACAAAATCTCTTTGCGTGGCACCTTTACACGTTGGGAGGATCTCCTGACCCCATCGGGCCGATGCTAAAGATTGGGCTTCAACCCAACCAGATGCTTTCCACAACGCCAGCTCTTCCAATGACTCAGCGGAATGATTGAAGTCACCAGCAACATACCTGGGACCTTGTCTGCCAAGTACAATGTCTCGAGTCACATGAGCTAGCAAGTCGTCCGTAGCGGCGCGTGCCTTGGGAAAGGTGGTGCCGCTGGGATACCCGTAGACTACAACCCCAGTCAAAGGGACCCCATGAACGTCATGATACGTGGGCAAGAGACGCCCAGATTCCAGGATGTCATTCGGCCAATTTGTGGTCACGGTTCGCCCCGGAAAATCACTAGCTACCAGGACACCTGTCCATGTCCCGGCCCATCGTGAACCTGACCTAATCGGTGCCGGTGCGCCCACATGAACCCTTAACTGTCTACCCTGCTGCTTGGCGCAGAAACGGAGTTGCCTTGCAACCGATGGCTGAGTGATAACTGACAACTGTGTCTCTGAAAAGTTGTGGATCCCTGGCCCCCAATCTGCAACAAGGGATTCCTTGCTTCTGAGACCTGAAGGATTGGGCGTGCTGATGGTAAACAGCCCGTGCTCCGAGTCTGGCCCCGGATGGCGTGCCTCACCATATCTGTGCCCTTGCCGAAAACCCAAATCGTAACAAAGGCTTGGCGATTGACAGTCAGCCTCCTTGTGCGGCTGTCCTTGTACCCCTGGCCTGCCTGGCACCTGAAGCGACTGGGCCGATGTCACCAACCCTAACCACAACAAAAGGCGGAAGAAAGAGTGAAAGGGGCTTGCAAGAGAAGCAGGCCTGCCACGTGCCCCACCGCGACAGCCTGTGTGACCTAGTCACTCGGCCAACTTGCGCTTTGCCAGCAGCGACTGGAATTGCTCCATCTGCCCCTGGAACTGCGCTGCAATTTGCTGGGAGAATGACGCCTGCGTGGCCTGCACCGTGCTGTTGATGGCTGCCTGGGTACCTGCGGCTTGATGCTGGACCTCAGTCTTAACTTTCTCAATTGCTGCGGCTTGACAAGACAAGTTCATTTGGACGTCTCCGAGCTCACTGGCGGTGCGCGAAACCTGCTGGTTGACGTTTTGCACCCATTCTGTGAATTTAGCGTTTTGCCGTTGAACCTCAGTTAGGCTGGCCTCTAACCTCTCGAACCTTGCCTCATTGGCCTGATTCTGCTTGGCTGCCTGTGCCTGCACTGCGGCTTCAACCTGCTTGTGAGCAGAATCCTGCACCGTCTGCTTCAATGAGCTTTCAATGGCACTTAATCGGGTCATGCCTTCGGTGGATTTGGCCTGAGTGGCTTGAACCTGTTGAGGCTGCTTGTATTGGGCCCAAGGGTCGGGTCCTTTTGTCCACGGGTCCTCACCTTTGGCATCCTGTGACACACCTTGCCTGATGCACTGCCTGGTCTTGACTGTTGCATAAAGCGTGCGATCGACCTCGGGCTTTGGCAGATTGGACCCGATCTGAGCAACAAGTGCGAAACCCTCCCCTGTTGCAAGCGCCAACGAAGGCGGTTCGGCCTCGGCACCCACCAACCAAGCAGCCCCATTACTATCCCCCCTCCCGGGCTGCAGGGGACGGGCTTGCCACTGCCAGCCCTGTAGCAACTTGATCAAGTCCGCTCTCTGAGTTCCGTGTGGCAACGGATGAATGCGAAAGCGGCGGGAGACCTTCGCCTGTACAAAGGCGACGCCTGGGCGGACAAGTGCAAATACAGAGGCCTCATCGCACTCCTTGACCCGTGCACCGTACTTAGTGCCAACACGAGTCACAGCCACAGCCTTGGGGCACGTTTTGACGAGATGGCGCGCCTGATCCCTGCCCGCCCCGGGGACCCACACCACCCGCCAGTCTGCGTGGCTGCCAGCTCCTGAGTCAGCGCGTGGCTCAACGTAGACTCCTGCAACATTGATAAGCTGCAGCAAGTCGACAGCAGAACGCGGGACGCGGAGCAACACTGTGAACACCTCTGCTGCCTTTGGATCAGCCCTTTGGCCGCTGTGCGTCTGGAACTGACGCGACCACACATCGAGCAACATGGCATCAATCTTCTCTTCGATTGCAGGATGAAATGCAGGACAATCCAACCCACATGCGACTCCAGTGCAGATTGTAATTGGATGCTCTGCAAAATGTGCTTGACTGGTCCCTGAATAAACTTGCTCCAGTCACCTGCGTATTCATCCTTGTACACTGCCAATTTGATGACTCCCGTGGCCAGGCTAGTGGGCTCTGCAATTGTGCCCTGGGCAAGGCTGACACTTTCGTCCCCCAGATTGATGAGGCTGCCGTTGATCAAGATCGGCTCTTGTGTGGGCTGAAAAATGACCGGATATCTCACAGGCACATGCTGCCTCTTGGTTGTGATATCCGTTGGCACCTCTGACGTGGTGACCAAACACAGAGGGTCCGTGCTCAGCGGGTCTCCTTGCAAGAACGGCAGAGCTTGCTCAGCAGTGCAAAAGGCCAGGCCATGTGCCTCATTTGTCACCTCCTCGAATGGGATTTGATGCAGCCCTGTCCCATCTTGTGTGCAAAAGGACCCATCAGTTAGGAGCAAACTTTGGGGGTCAATGATAAGTGGAGCAGCAGCCTTGCTCAAAGCAACCTGCCTACGCTTCTTTCGACCGCCGTTCGGCACTGCTGCCCCATGTTCTTCAACAGCCTTCTCCCTGATTTTAGCCTCAAGCTCCGTTGGGGAGATGATGCGAAAAGCTGTTCCGGGCCTGGACGCCGCCGCCTTCAATGCCTGCCAAGGCTGCTTTGCATTAAGTGCCTGAACTACCGTAGTTTGCCCAATTTTCTTGACCAAATCCTGAGACCTCTCTGCGGCTTTGTCCGACGGCACGCCTTTGGACACGAGTAGCTCTGAAAGGGTCTGTGCCTCCTTGGCCGTCAACCCCCCACGGCCTGCATGCAAGCATGTGCTCGGACCAGATGGCATAAGGCAACTTTGCAACCTTCTCAGCGCCTGAAGCGATGTGGCCTGCTGACCCCCTACCACCAGTGCTGCATGTGCGACTGCCACTGCCCCACAGCTGATTCCATCCTCCTGGCTGAACCACTGGCGGCATTCGAATGAGATAAGGCTCTTGCGCCAAACCTTGCAGACAACCTTGGCAACCTCAGCCGCTTCTGACTGCAGACTGAAACCCATTCCATCAAGGTATATCCCCTGGACTTGACCTTTGTCGTCTGCCGTGAGACTGACACAGGCCCAGTGACCCCTGGCCTCGAAGAGTCCAACAAAGGAACGGGCTTGCGTTGAGCCCTGGCAAGCTTAACCAGCCCTGAAACAACCCCAGGCTCAAGTGTAAACCAACCAGGCGGAGCACCCCCAACTAGCTTAACCACTGCTGCAAAGATGGCTCCGTCACCAAGAGTCATGCCATCAGGTTGCAGCTGTTGCCGCGCACGTACATCGAGAACTGCCCCTTGCACTATAACCCTATCTGCCTGCAGTGCAGCCTGCGTACCTAGGTCTCGGATTTCAATTGCCCCAGTTCCAGCAGCTTCTCTGAGCTGGCCACTGTGATGTTGTCAGGCAAAGTGAGCGCAACAGCATCCTGGTCCGTCACCAGGGTGATGCCAACGGATCCTATGGGGACCTTTGACGTGCGTTGCTTGGCCCCGCCTGCGGCTTGATGCATGCACTGGGCGCCTGGCTGTATCTGCTTCCCGTCTGGCAAATGTGCACTTTGCAGGGCCTTGGCACCTGTGCCCTGGGCAACCTCTGGCCTTGACTGGGCACCTGTCACGCAACTGCCTGCGGAACCTGTGCCAGGACACGCCTGTTCTGAAATGGGCCTTGGCTTTGCATGCTTGGACTGGCTTTGCACGCTGCCAACATCCTCTGCAGGGGCGAGCCTTTCAACCTCTTGCCCTGTGACCTGCTCTGCAAGCGAACCAATCAGACCCTTGGCCTCCAGAGTCGGCGATGCGGACTCTACCTTTGGACAAGTGCTTTGGCTTTCCTGCCGCGGCAATTGCAACTGGCGCCTGGTGGGCTGAAACACAAGCTCCAACGGTGCATCCTTGGTACACGGTATCCAGGCCTCAGCCTCAAGTTGGCACCCCTGAAACCTTGCAAGGATCGTGCCCGACCTGTGCTGAAGTGTCTCCTCTGCCTCGATCAACTCCTGCACCTTGGCTGGCCTGCTGACGGACAATCTGAACTCGCCCTCTCTTGTCCTGACCCACACCTCCCTGGGCGCATGCATGGTAGGGAAGGCCCATGTGGCTCTCATCTGCTCAACAAGGCACTCCTTAAAGGTTGCAATGACGTCCTCAAAGGGTGGTGGCTTGTTTCCCCCAAATTCTTCTGCCGCCCATTCAACAACATGGAGGAGAACCCACAAGGCTTGCAGAGGGGAAGCGACCTGTCCAATCAAGCACAGTGCGGAACGCGGTGGCTTGACATGATTGTAGCTTGGAGGAATGGCGTTGAGTAGCGCAAGCTCCTGCGGGTGCGGATGCCTCTGCCTTCCGTCAGTTTGTGACAAAATCCAGAACCCTCTCAAGCCATCCCGAAGCAACCTCACCTCTGACAATGCAGCACTGCGGCACCCACACGGGCATGGGGCAAGGGCGCATCCATAGCTATGCAAGGAGGTGGGCGCCTGACCTCGCATGTTCAATGTCCGCTGGTCTTTGCCGTACCTGGGGTCCTCCAGCCTAGCAACCTCTCCTTTGCACAACAGAAGGCTGACTTCCTCATTGGGCGGCCAGACAGGCCACTCGTGGAAGACATCTCCTATGGCCATTGGCTCTGGAAGCTTCGGCCATGCCCGCAATGTCCAGCCTCTTGCCCCTCTCGGTAGGACAAGCACCCACCATCTTCGCCTTTTGGCGATCCATTGATCTTGAAGATCAAGCATGATTGTCTGCACCTGAAAGTGCATGCGCTCGGCAAAAAGATGGATTGCCTCAACCACCTGCATTCGGCCGCCTCGGGGACACACTCTAGCACCAGGCCAGATGCCTGAGTGTGCAAAGCGAACTTCAAAATGCCTCCTAGAACCCACGCCCTTGGATCGTCCATTTCTCTGGCACTGCCCTGCCTTGAAAAAGGTTGGCATGGAAATCCTGCCGTGACAAGCTTTGAAAAACCTTGGCACTGCTTGTGCGCTCCGATCCGAACTTGTCTACTCATGACGTCCCCCTGAATCGCCAGGCCTTGATTAAGCCTGATGGCTTCGCACGCGAGAGGGCTCTTATCAACAAACGCATACGTGTGCAAGTTTGCGGCCTGAGCTCCAAGCGATATGCCACCCATCCCTGAACACAATTCTATAATGGTACGGTAGCTGGCCGGACAAACCCCTGCAAGTGGAATGGCCTCCGTGCTGTCATCCACTTCGAAAACCTGTTTGTCGTGCTCCGTCGCGATCTTGTGGATCCCGTAGAGCGACCAACTGCTGAACTTGCTCCCCCATTTCCATCCTTTGACCCACAAAGTCTCAAGATGCCACTTCGAAAGGAAAATGTGATATCCGTCAGCTTCACCCTTCCAATCACAAACCACGTCCAGAACTTATCCTATGTTGACAGTACCTGCTGATTGTTCACCCCACTCCATGGCCTCAACCCCTCAGAGTACGTGGCAAACCGTTCTGCCTCTGGTAGGCCTCTGAGCCGAACTTGCCCATGCATGGTTAGATAGGGTTACTTTGCAGATGAGTTTTGCATATGCCATAAGATCATGGGTATCTTTTTTTTCAGGCCCTGAGTGAACATTTTTGGTTTTGTGGGATGTCAAGTGGGCCCGGAATCGGAGACATCGCCCACAGATCGTTCAGCAAAACTTCTTGTTTGGGTCTTGAGTTTTGTACACGCTTTGCAGTAGTCACCTTTAATTTTCCGGTAACGTCAAGTTTGAAGGTTGCTTTGAGTGGCTTTCTTCAGTTTTGAAACTGAGTTTACCATGAAGCCTTGCAAGCCCAAAACAGAAAAAGAATGCTGGACAGATATGTTGCCCCAGGCTAAAATTCAAACACGCGCGCACAGAGAGTTTCCAAAAGGCAGGCTCTTGCCTACGCCTTCCAGATGCTATACTATAGTCCTCATTATAAGGACTCCTGGAAAGTGACCCCATATTGTCCGGAAGCCTCCTACGGTCCTGTAGGTGCTCTGTCACTTCTGTGTGTGAGTTTGGGGGGTCACTTGCCTTAGACCTTGCCAAGCCCTAGACCCCATACACCTCTAGACAAAAATGCTTTCATTCAATTTCTCCCTATGTCCCCATATACCCCCTGTACAGCTCTATAAAGCCTACACCCTAAACCCTAAATCCTATAAAGCCCACGTGACCCAGGCTTGTGGGAGATTTCCTTGTGCTGAACCCAGCTTTCACGTGTCTACGCTTCGTCGGTGGCCAGGGTTGCTGAGGAGCCTCCCCTTGATTTAAGCTGCAGCGTTGAGGGTTTAGGGTTTTGGGGTTTACAGTTTCAGGGTTTAGAATGTAGGGTCAAGGCTTTAGAGCCTCAGAAATTCAGGGTTTTCTGTTGAATGGAGTGATGGGCTTGGGCCTCGTGACGGCACTTTGGATTCCAGATGCATGTAGTAACTTAGGGCCTGTACAGTAGCTTGAAAGTAACACCTTGCACACCAACAGGGGCAAGTCGTGACATTCTCAACAATGGTTACGGATGTTTGATTCTGGCCCACAGAAATGTCGACGTGGTTCTGCAAGTCTCTGTCATTGCCCTCGACCACAAGCACCTCTCAATACGTAAGCAGCACCGAAGCTGTATAGCACCTCTTAGAAGAAGCCTCAACCCCCAAACGCGGAAACAACCCTGAGCCCTAAACCCTAAACCCAACATAACCCCAATATACTATAATAGTTTCCATTTCATTTTCCATTACCCCAATATATTCTCGGCATCCTAAACCCACAGAATTTAAATTAGGTTCCTTAAATTGCCATATTCCACCAGTTTCCATTTCATTTTCCATTTTCTTTTCCATTTGATTCTCCATTATAAGGGGATAACCCTAAACCCTAACCTCTAAGCCCCGCCGTGCCTGCCTTGAGCGATGCGCGTGTCTCAATTCCCAATATAGTAACTCACAGGTTTTCAGAGAGGCTGGCACAGGCTTGCTGAGGTGCTGTGCTGACTCCTTGGGCCTCAGTGCTTCGCAGAAAAAGGGTTTAGGGTTTAGGGGATTATATTGGGGTTACATTGGGATAATGGAAAAGAAAATGGAACTACTATAACATATAAGGTTACATATGGGTTTTCTTGGGATTATACTGGGGTGATACGAGGCTCTGCAATCGCAAATTCTATGCCTACCGAGTGTTCTGAAATCCTAAGCCCTGAGCCCCGAACCACACACCCGCAACCCGAAGCCTAGGACCTTGAAAGTTGGAGTCTCCTGATTTTGGCGCCCTCGGCCGATTGTGCAGGCATGGAGGCAGTCAGGATTTGACAGGAAGCGGGTACCTTTTTTGGGTCCCTAACATCAGGATTGAGCGAGCTTCATTTTCAGGGTATGGATGAGGATTGTGCTGGAAGTTCTTTGGGGGTATGGAGGAAGATTACACGCGCACTAGTTTGCGGATATGAAAGGGAACCCTGCTTTTGTAGAAGCTGCGAGCTGCCTTTTCCGAAGCTTTGTATCCTTTTATACGAGAGGCTTCCTGTGGCAAGAATCCAATATTAAAACCCTAAACCCTCAACACTTTCATGTGGGTATGTGAGGGGACCATTGTTTTGGTTCCATTCTCAAACGCATCATCTCCTTGCCACGGCTGGCTGCAGAGCATCCCTTGCCATACCTTCTTCAGACGCTGCCTGTTGAGCTCGTTGCCTTCCGCAGTGAAGGACAGGCCATGCAGGCAGCTGCCTTGTCCATAGGCAGCCAGAAAAGAGACTTTTTTTTTTTCGCGCAGATGCCTGGAAAAGGAAGGCTGCTGTACAGAGCCCAGTCGTGCGCACAGGTCGCACGTAGCCAGTCCGGCATCATTTGCACGTGTACAGCCGAGCCACGAGACTCATTTCAGCCGCTACGTCCAAATGCTGGCCTTATCTGTTTTCTGGGTCCCTCTCATTGGCCCCTAATTTGGTTGGTAGGGGTTCATAGGGTTTACAGTACACATATAGGGATTCAGGGGCCGATGATTCCAACCGTAGATTCAGCATTGACCGCATGCCTTCTCTTCATGTTCACCCCAATGTCGAGTGAACCTGAAGCCAGTAGCCCAAAACCTTTAGCCCTCGCCGAAGCCAACAAGATGGCAACCCTAAACTTCCTAAGGGTTTAGAGTTTAGGGTTTAGGGTTTAGGAATGAATCCCTAATCCCTTCAACCATCTAAACTTACTTCATGGCATCTCAATTTCCATTCCATGTTTGCTGGGTTTTCCTTTGACTTGGGGATTCTACTCCCTAAGCCCTAGGTGAGCTAGAGTTTAAACTCCTTAAAGGGCGGGTTCTATAGAGGACTACTCTACGGGACATTAAAGGGGATACTAGGAGTTTAGACTATAGCTCATGTAAACCCAGAACTCCGAACCCTGAATTGTAGCTTCCATTTCCATTCCAGTCTTTTCCATTGTCCCTATATTACCCTGTATAAGCCCAAAACCCTAAATCCATTATCATTATCCATATACTACCCTGTATAAGCCCTCAACTTGAAACCCTAAATTCATTATCCCATATTACCTTGTATAAGCCCAAAACCCTAAATCCATTATCCCTATACTACCCTGTGTAAGCCCTCAACTTGAAACCCTAAATTCATTATCCCTATATTACCTTGTATAAACCCTTGTACTCTAAATCCATTATCCCTATATTACCTCGTATAGCTTATACAACCCTCTATAGTCCTACGTCATCCTGGGGCCTGGCTGTAGGTATCTACATAGAGGTTATACTGGGTTATATGAGCTATAGTCTAAACTCCGGGGGGTATGAAGGGGATTATATGGGGGACTACTATATCGGGATTATGAAGGGGGATACTAAGAGTTTAGACTATGGCTCACAGTATAATAGGGTAGATTTATGGGATTCTAGAGGGAGAGTGGACAAGGAAATGAAAACCACTGTATTATAACAGGGCATACTAACGGGGTGATGCTGGGATAACGGAAAAGGCAAGGGGAACTGCTGTCTAGGGTCCAGGGTGCAGGGTTTAGGGCAAAGGCTCACACCCCTCTGCATCTTGCTGAGATCTCCATGAGTTCCTTTTTTCGGGCGTGTTTCCCAAAGCTTCAACCCTATACAATCCTACAGAAGCCCTAAAAGCACCAACCCAAAATGCTAAAATCTACATCTTCAAATCTCAGCCGTACAGCGTAGACTCCTCTCTGACTCTGAAGCTTAGGACGCTTAGGAGTATAGTCCCCCTTAAGTAGATAGAATATGGCTTTGCGGTATATTATACTAAGATCACCACATACCCCATATTCTATCTATTTAAGGGGGACTAAAAACCCTAAACCCATTATAGTAGTTTCCATTCTCTTTTCCATTATCCCAATAAAACCCCAACATAAGCCCTAAATAACCCCTACATTCTACTTAAGGGGGACTATAAACCTCCATGGCCTTAGGTCCAGCTCTTCAATCAGCCGCTCCGGCTCTTTGCTACAACTCCGCCACCAGACGTGCAGGATTCGAAGTTGCTATCTTATGTTAGGGTAGATTTATGGGGTTCTATAGGGCTTACGGAACAGGAAACCACTACATTAGAATAGAGACTATATAGGGATGATGGCAAGGAACATGAAAATTGCTGTTTAGAGTTTAGGAGTTAGGGCTTTGGTGGTTTTCGGGCTGTCGGGCGCAGGGTTTTTGGGCCATGAGATTCAGGGTTGAGCATGTAGGGTTCAAGGTTTCGAGGAGTTGGCGATGAGTTCGCGGCTTCTGAAAATCATGGGCCCCTTCTCGCGAGGATGTTTAGAAGGGTTGTCGAATGCAGGATGCACAGGCTTGAACGTTGGATGTGGGTGAAGCTAAAGTATTGTGTTTGCAGCGTGACGCTTGGCCACCGAAACTGCCCCCGAAAATCCTTAACATAACTCCCCAGATGGTACAAACCACTTTACAATACCAGGTTTGATCTCCTTTTCCATCTTAGGTCCGAGCATTCCCGTAGGCCGTAAACTCCTTATAGATTATATAGAGGAATATTGTAGGAGTTATAAAGCCTGATGCTAGGGGTTTAGACTATGACCCAACAAGTGAGCAAGAGATGTTCGCGGGCCTGTGAAATCATGTCCCATTTGACTCTCCATCATTGGGCTGTTCTTTCCCATTTGATTCTCCATGATTCGGATAACCTTCCAGAAAACTATATCCCTAAACCCTAAACCCTAAACCCTATAACCCTAAACCCTAAACCCTAAAGCCCAAACCCCACATATTTTCCTATGTAACTCCTACCTAGTTTGGGCCCCCTAGCCTCAAACCTGGAGAGTTTCACTCCCTCACCCAGAGACCTTAAACCATATACCCCCAAACCCCTAAACCCTTGCAAGCGGATTGTAGCTCAGAAGGACTCAGCACACAGCTACGGACTGTTTTCTCTGACTTGGCCCGAAAGGTGCTGGCGACCGTCAGTGTAGGCGAGCACCTACAAGCG
>CAJNIZ010000530.1:551-20649 GCA_905231905.1 Symbiodinium pilosum | reverse complement strand
GTTATGTGCACCGCCTTCGGCCCTGCAGACCTACAACCTTATCCTGATCGGATTCGTCGTGAGACGGAGGCTGGAAGGCTTAGGGTTTAGGGTTTAGGGCTTAGGGTTTAGGGTTTAGGGTCCCAGAGGGTCCATGTACCCAATAATTAGGTACTTGGGATTTGGGTAATAGTAGTTATACTACAAGTTTTGGGTAAGTATACGATTATTAGGTACTTTGGACCTCTAGGGCAATAGAAATTTCCACGCATCCCCCATTGTACGATGGAACTACATCGGGAATATTTGTTCCTGGGAGGCCGGTACTGGCCCCCTACCCTAAACCCTAAACCCTAAGCCCAAACCGAGTTCCTAAAACCTAGCCCCAATTCCTACACCCTAATCCTTCTAAGCCAAACCCTCTGATCTGTCAGCAGGCACGTCCCAGCAGAAGGCACCCTCTGATCTACCCTAAACCCTAAACCCTAAACTCTGCATGTCAGGGGCATGGGCCAAAGCTGAGACAGGATCAAAGGACTCGCCATGCCAATGCGATGAGCGTTCTGAGTCGCTGGCAGCTCAGGTTGAGGGTTCATAGGGTTTAGGGTTGAGGATTTAGGTTTTAGGATTTAGGGCTTAGGATTCATGATAAGGGTTCAGGGTGTTGGGGTTATGGTTTGGGGTTCGGCTTCGGGTCTTACCAGTACCGGAAATTGTTGGGGTTGGGCTTAGGGTTCGACTACGAAAAGAACCCAAAGTACTCTGTAGATCAACCTTCATGAAAGCCAACTCCAGACAGAGGTTTGCAGTAATCACACCTCTCCAACAGCAATCCAACCACACCCCCGACAAACTGCGCGATTACCGTAGCGATTTAAACTTTCTTGGGTACAGGGAATATTGGGGGTGGGGGGCTATAGTAGAAAAGAGGGGATAACTGCAAATATGCTCCTCCATCGCTTTTTAAAGCAAGTAGCGAGGTAATCTGAAGAGCTGGAGATGTCGAGGATCCTGACTGCAGCTGCATTTTGAGTTTGAGGGTCTAGGGCTTATAATTGTCTGCGATTAGGGTAGTTGGGATTTCGGGTTTTGGGTTTAGGGGGTGGACACACGGCTTGAGTTTAGGGTTTACCCTGTGGTTCAAGAAGTACTTCCCTTCCGAAGTGACACAAACCAAAACGGACTCACATGGGGGTTGTTCTAACGGTCCTTGTAAACAAGGGACCGTTGGAAGTACACGTCCTTAAAAGGGGATCCTAACTAAACAAGGAACCTACATTATGGCCATTTTGGAGACAGGTATTTTGGACAAGTGCCACATAAGAGCCGTTTGGTACAGAGTCCAAGCCACAGATGAGCTAGCAGGCTTGACATATCGCTGCTTCTTCAGAGGATCCATGTACCCAATAATTAGTTACCTGGGATTTGGGTAATAATAATTATAGTATAGGTGATGGGTAAGTATATGATTATTAGGTACTTGGACCCTTAGGGTTCTCCTCCCCAAATAAGAAAGACCCTTCACCTCACGGCAGGGATCCTTTAAACACCTCCCCAGTCCTTACTAAGCCTTCCTATTGATATGCTCCCCACGATATACAGTTTCTTCTAGAATTCTAAAAGAATGATGAATATTCGAAGGCCCAAAAAACAGAAGGTCGGATATCCCAACGAAAAGCTACTGCCTAGGATCTGTTCTGAGTATCGCGAAATCATCTCAAAGTATCGATTATAATCCAGTGTGGTACCATCTTTTGTATAAACCACTCTTTGGTGTGAGGTCGGGTGAGGTCGTTACAATTTGGCTCAGCTTTTGATTCCTAATACATTGCCAGGCGTCTTGTGCCGCATCGAGACGGCAGAGACCTCGCGAAGAATTCTGCACTGCGAAAACTCGCGAACGGATCAATGGTAAAGCCACTGTTGAAAATCCACCCAAACGGTCTTTCAGGGACTATGCACAAGATATGTGTATATATATATATGGATGTATAGGAATTGTAGCGGGTTTAGGTCGCACCCCGACCAAAACAAACAAGGTCCTCTTCTTACGGCACAGTAGCCTTTCTAGGGCCCACCTTGGGCTTTCACGGTAGTTTTGGTGGGCGTAGATGATCGCAAAGCTATGGGTGTTCATAAACTTGTAGTACCTTGTTTTAGGTATCCCTTTGAAGTCTGGCCACTCATATTTAGGATGTTCAAAAGGGGGCCGTTTGCTTCAACGCATCGCTTGGGATTTTTGTCCAGGCATTGTGATGAACACGGGCATTGTCTACAAACACCTCAGCTAGCTTTAGGGATCTTTGCGGTTTTGTTTTGAAGGTGGTTGTGTTAGAGTGACGAGACGTCTCGATTTGCGGGTATAGAGTTTAGCGTTAGGGGTTCAGAGTCTAGAGTTTAGGGTCTGCCCGATAGGGTTTGGGCATAGGATCCTAGATCTATGCAGAATGTAGAGAAGTTTCAGCGCAAATCTGTCACGCAGATTTAAGAACCCTCCTGACCCCCAAAATCCGAAATCTAAACCGATAAATCTTAAACCCCAAACCTCTGAGACTCTGAGACATGGACATGGACCCTGAATTGCCAAACCCTAGACGCTCCACAGCCGGGTGCTGAGTAGGGAGTGAGAGAATGGATCCCTAAGATCTCCACAACGCATTGATAGTATGTAGTATATAGCATATTATAATATACTATAGTATATTATAGTATATTATAATATATTATAGAATATTATAGTATATTATGGTAGATTATGGTAGATTATGGTATATTATGGTATATGATATTGCCTCCTTCGACCCCTTATCCTCCTCCTGGACATCTTATATAGGATCCTTACTAATCCTTACTAACGGTATCAATATACCAGAGTTCGAATCTTCTTTTTAGGGCGCCGGCAGTATTCAACGAAGCCCCTAAACCCTAAAAGCCCCACCTAACCCATACCCATAACCCCAGATACCTACAGGTTTACGAGTTTTTATCTCTATGTATCAAAGTGGACATTTGTTACTGACCTTAGAGTATCAACGCTAAATCCTAAACCCTGAATCCTATTCAACTCTGTTGCCTCTTGAAGGGGCACCTAAGACAACTCAACCCTAAGTCCTAAGCCTCGAAACCTAAACCCTAAACCCTAAAACCTAAACCCTACACCCTACACCCTAAACCTTAACCCTACACTCTAAACCCTAAAATCTAAACCCCCAAACCCTAAACCTTACAACCTAAAACCTAAACCCCTAAACCCTAAAACCCTAAACCTAAACCCTTAACCCTACAATCCTGAACCCTAAGCCCTAAATAGTAGCTTCCATTTTCTTTTCCATTATCCCTATATAACCCCAATAGAAATCTAAACCCCTAAACCCTTAAAACCTCCTCCAAAAGAGGATACCTAAACCCTAAACCCTAAACCCTATACCCTAAACCCTAAACCCTAAACCCTAAATCCTAAACCCTAAACCCCTAAAACCTCCTCCAAAAGAGGATACCTAAACCCTAAACGCTAAACCCTATACCCTAAACCCTAAACCCTAAATCCTAAACCCTAAACCCCTAAAACCTCCTCCAAAAGAGGATCAAACCGGAGCCTCCGGATTCCTCAGCGCAGCGATGCCGCGGCGAAGCTCCTCGTGCCAGGGCGTAAGACAAGGATGGCTTGCTGTGACACCAGAATGGGGTTTAGGGATTAGGGTTTAGGGATTAGGGTTTAGGGTTTAGGGCTTAGGGATCAAAAGGTTTAGGGATTAGGGATTAGGGCTTAGGGCTTAGGGATTAGGGATTAGGGTTTAGGGATTAGATCTTAAAGATTACGTAGGGTTTAGGAATTAGGGTTTAGAGTTTTTTGGGCTTCCCAAACTATAGCCCCCAATAATGGAGAATATTTGAGAATCGAATGGAAAAGAACATGGAACATGAATTGGACACTGGGATAGTCTTCAAAAGTTTATAGGCTTGATACAAGAATCCTACATGACCCAAATACCCTAAACCTTGGGAATTGCGGAAGCTTAATTAGTATCATAAGGCCATGCAGCATTTCAAAAACAGGCATCATCCACTGCTGGAGCTTGGGCTTTGTTCGTGCAGAGTTTGACATAATGGGAGAAAGAAGGTTCGCATGATCTTATAACCCCAACCCCCAAACAACGCTAAGTCCGAGACAGCGCAGTATTCTTAGTAACCCTCGGTAGAAGTCAGTAACCCATATGAGCCATAGCCCACAACTCCTAGTATCCGCTCTAATGACCCCTATGATAGCCCCCTGTATTATCCCCACCCTAAACCCTAAACCCTAAACCCTAAGAGTTTAGATTATGGCTCATATAGTTGTGTTAGGGTTTTAGGGGTTAGCGTTTTGGGATTTAGATGTTAGGGTATGTTCGCCAAGTTTGGAAGCCGCCTGCTTTGAAAGCTCTCACTCTGTGCCAGGTCTAGGGCCGAAATCCTGTTATTCGCCATGCATAGAGATTCGTGGGTTTGTCACCACATGTGTAACAACGCAGCAGGCGGAATTCGGCTCCGACAAAAAAATCGATCCACACTTACACTAGATATTCTCAGCAAAATGCCATTATGTCGTGGGGAAGGATTTGTTATTAGTGCGGCGGGGGTTTATCAACAGGTGGAAGGGGTCGGATGAGAGCAGCATCAGAGATTGAAGGGCAAGCTTTATTTCATGCAAGTGTGCAAGGACCACTCAACCCCTCAACCCCAAACCCAACAAATCCCTGAGGGAAACCCGTTTCAATGCGGCCTCACCCCTGTTCATTCCCATCTCCCCCGAGGACATTCAGCATAAACACTAACTTAGTATTCCCGGGAGCCTTACATAGACTCACCAAAATCTTAGCCAAATCCTTGTCTTCTGTTCAAGCTTCTCAAAATGAACCCTATATAATCATCAAGGAGGTCGCCCAGAACATCTGTAAAACTACCTTTTTGCCCCTGGGGTCCCGGGCTGTACCTCCATTAACAAAGACTAGACCCTACACACCAAACCCTGAAATGCAAACCCAAACCCTTCAATCCTGTACCTTTAACCCAAAGCCCGAAGCCTGAAAACCCTAGACCTCCAAACCCTAGCTCTCAACCCCGAGCCTCGAGTGCTAAACTCTAAACACCAAGCCTTGAATCCCCAAACCCCAAATCCTCAATGCCGCATACACTCCTACATGGCCATGACGCTTTTATACCTTGGGACCAGAAGGAACTAAGGACCATGATATTGAAAAGCACACCGGCTTCCACATCACAAGGTCCCCGTGCACCCTGTAAACCACAGTGTCCATCTAGTTTTCCACTTGCTTCTCAATCCCTGAGCCACGCTCAAATGTAGCCCTTTGTATCCTACATATCCGTATATGTATATACATATATATGTATCTCTCTCTCTCTCTCTCTCCCTTCAACCACAATACATATCCCTAAATATCCCAAAATGATCCTATATAAGCCAGAATAACCCTAAATAACCCCTCCTAAATCTATCCCTCTATATCCCAATACACTAATATACAAGCCAGAATAACCCTAAATAGCCCCTACCAAGCTGGGTTGGCCCCTAAAACCCTTTGAAAAATATTGGTATATAGGGTCCCTTATTAAAGCCATTAGGGGAAATGTCAAATATCCAAGGGGCCTACCTTCCTCTAATATACCCAAAGCCATATTCTATCTACTTAAGGGGGACTATAACCCTAAATCCTAAACCCTAAACCCTAAATCATAAACCCTAAACCCTGAACCCTAAACCCTAAATTACCCCTACCAAGAGGGTCCTGGAGAATGCGGTCCGAATGGACCGGAAGCACCTGCCAGGCGTCCAGCGCGCCCAGGATGAATGGAAACCGATGCGTTTGGCCTGAAGTTTTGTGTGGGTTTAGGGTTTAGGGTTTAGGGTTCAGGGTTTAGGGTTTAGGGTTTAGGGGTTTAGGGGTTTAGGGTTTAGGGGGGCGGAGTTTAGGGCTTAGGGTCTAAGATTGTAAGGTTTGGGGGTTAGGGTCAAGGGATATAGATTGTAAGGTTTAGGGTTATGGGCCAGAATAGTGGAGCATCAATTGCAAAAGCGCAAACAGAAATGCAAGCTGTGCTGAAACATATATATATATATGTATATACATACATGTATGGGAATTGTTAAGGGCGGGGCCAAAAATGTATATAGTACAGATTGGCAGGAATTTCTTCAACTAAGTCACAACTAATCCTTCACACACTTCCACCGTAGGGGGCGGTAAACAATTTGAACAGGGATTGGGCAGTTCAGATTTAAGGTGGAGGGTTTCAGGAGTTTAGGTTTCAATTGTCTAGGGGTGAGGAGTGGAAGTTATGGCTTCCGATTTATGGATTTTGGAGCTTAAGAATTTCTAGGTTCCCCACTAACCCCTTAATAATACAAAACACTAATAATGAGGGTACCCCTTTTTCCTAATATTCAGCTTTAATAAGGAGACCCCAAATAAAAAAAGGAAAAAAGGGTACTACTGGGGTACCTAGATTTAGGTTTACTAAACCTTGGAAACCCTAGGCCCCAAACCCTAAAGCCCGTGTAAACTTACCATTACTTAGGGTCCCCAAGTGCCCTAAATACACCCCCAAACCCTAAGTAACGGTAATAAACCGGATTCACGGCTCAGGGTTTAGCTCTCAGAGTGCAAAGCTTAGGGGGTTTCGAGGTTACCACCACCCTCCCCCAAGCTAACATGAAACTACAAAAATGGACCTTTAAAGAAGACGACGACGACCACTACTACTACTACTACTACTACTACTACCACCACCACCGCTACAACTACTACTGCTGCCCGTTTAAACGCGGGGGCAGGCACTGAGGCATGCTGGAGTACTCCCACCTTCAGCGAATGGTCTGCTAATCGATCTACGTTCCGAATTGGAGGTTATCGAGACAGACACCACAAACCAGAACAAAAACAAAACAGCACTCATTTCATGGGGTCTGTCCGAAGGTGTTGTGCCCTTCGTAGAGTAAGCAATTTCAGAGAAACACGTTTGATGGAATTAGACGACTGATAGTGGGAGTAGGCAGTACAAACCCAAACCCTACGCATCTATACCCTAAACCCTACACCCCTAAATCCCTGAACTCTGGACTCTAAACCTATAAACCCTCTGTAAGCCCTAAAACCTCTTCGAGCCCCAAGGATTGATCCCAAAAAACCATGCAGTAGAAGCCTCATCACCCTCAGAACTTTGCTAACATGTCACACGCCTAAGTAAATAGGGTCTAGGGTTATTAGGGGTTATTAGGGGTTATTAGGGGTTATATTGGAGTTATATAGGGATAATGGAAAAGAAAATGGAAGCTACTATTTAGGGTTTTGGGTTGACGGCTCAGGGTAAAAGGGTTGAATGTTTAGGGTTTAGGGTTGAGGATTTAGGGTTAAGGGTTTAGGGTTTGATTCCACAGGATCGTTAGATTCAAAGCAGATCTGAAAACTGAACAGACGTACACTCTATATATATATATGCATATGACAACTCATGAATCACATGAGCATGAAACAAACGGTTGCGAACCCGACCCAGGGCCCTGAACCCATCAGCTCAAAACCCGGTTGTTTCGCAAGTCTTCCCTTCCAATGATACAGGGATATGGGTTCACCCGAGCCCTAGAATAAGGAGCCTTTCATGGCCACATCACAGTCATAGAGCCCTCAACCATCCTCATAATCCGAAAGCCTAAACCCTAAATCCGAACCCCGGAGCAATGAACCCCTAAATCCAACGCCAAATCTTGCAGGGTTGGGGTCAGCAAAACCCCCTTCATCCCTAAACCCTGAACCCCAAACCCCATTATGGGATTAAGGTTGAGCCTCAAGAAAATCTCCGAACCATCCCTCTCAACTTCTGGCTTCCATGAAGGAATGGAAAGACAATGGCAGCTATATACTGCTTCGTGTTATATAGGGTTTTCTGGGGATACTGGAATAACCCAGTTAGAGGGTTTAGGGTTTAGAGTTTAGAGCTTCGGGTTGAGGATTTGAGGTTTAGGGTTGGGCTAGGGTTCAGGAATTTGGGGTCTAAGACTGGGAAGGTTAGGGTGATTAGTGGAAAGACTTTCTAGTCGGCTTCCGGTAGGAAACACAGGCGCTCTTGTCAGAGCCTGCGCACAGATGAAAGTGTATACTCCCAGAGGGATGGAAGCTTCAATTAGTTCACTAATAAACCCTGAACCCTAAACTCCTAAACCCTAAACCCTCCACTCCTAATTCCTAAACCCTAAACCCTAAATCCTGAACTCCCTTTCAAGATGCTTGCTTAGGAATGACGGAGAGTGGCTGCTGCAGCCAAAAGACAAGTTGCTGCAAGAGGGGCAGCTGCTAAGTTTGCCAGGTGCCGAAGTAGACTAGTCTCCTCAGCTTTCACAGTTTTCTGGTTCCGCACCACTTGAACCGCAACACCGAAAAGGTTGAAGAAATCCACTCTTTCAACTAGGCTTTCCTGCTAAGGTTTGGTGTCAGACTCTGAGGGGTTTAGGTTGCACCAGATGTCCCCAATTCAGAGGAGATGGCATTGAGCCTTGGTACTCACGCCAAGTTCGAGGGCTATTTAGGGTTTAGGGTTTAGGGCTTAGGGTTTAGGGTTTAGGGGAGAGTGACCTAAATTGAGCCCCTTTTGACCCCCTAAACTCCCCATGCCAAACTATAAGATCTCCAAAGTGCAAGATCATGGGCTAGCTGCCCTCAAGAGTCCCAAGAGTCCCTGACAAGTACTAAATGGCCCAAAAGGCTTCCTGGCAAGTTCTTTTACAGGCTCTTATTTTCAAGGTCTCATGCTTGGGAGGATCAATCCCATCCCTGAACGCAAGCCGCTAAACCCCTAGACCTTTAGACCTATAATATACTAGAATGTACTCAAATGTACGATAGTATACTATAATATACTAGAATATACGTACTATACTATATTATAATATACTATAGTATACTATAGCATACTATCGTAATCTAAAACTTTCTATAGTTCAAGTATTATGGTTGCAAACGCGGATTGGAAGAATAGATCCCTAGTCGGCATAGACCAGCCTAGAAAACAGTGTTTCAGCTTTCTTTTCCTGTCCTTGCACCCTGAACCCGTCGCCCTAGATCCCACCCCTGAAGCGTTGATGTCATGTTCATTTTTACTCCCCTGAATTCCACTAACCCCCCTAACCCCTAAGCCCCTAAATCCCTAAACCCTAAACCACTAAACCCTACACCCAACCCATCCAAGTAGCCCAAGACTGGCCCCGCAGGCGTACCTTAAACAGAGCCAGGCGTCCGGTGACCCCACTGCTCCAACAAAGTCGAGAAGACCCGATTGATGTAGGAAGTGCCTTGACTCTGGCTATGAATTTGGGTTCAGAAGCCCTAACTAGTTTACCACAAGATGGAGATGCAGTAAATAACGGTGATTCCTTGTACGTATTATGGCGAATTGGTTTAACCTCCTCCACAGCAACCGAGTGTGGGCTACAGGGGTTGGGGCTCGGCTTAGTCAACCTTTTTGGGATTCGATTGAATCCAAACGAAAGCATTCTCCCAGGAGACGCCAGATGCCAGCATAGCATCACCCGACTCCACACGGAAGCAAAAAAAAGGAGCAGAAGAGATTGTCGTACATTCACACCGGCCTAAACCCTAATCCTGAAATTAAGTTCTGGCATCGAAGCTCAGCTTCTCCTTGAAAACTCTGAGCCCTAAGCTGTGCGGGTAGAAGGCATGGCATATGATTCATAAGGACAGGGTTCACCCTAACGCGCAGAGAATGCGTGATGGAAGAAACATGCCAAGAGGTGCAGGCAAGAAAGGGGTGATTTCACGCCTGCATGGGTAAACTCAAGCAGCCAGCTTGCCACCTTCACACCCAAGCGTAGAGAGAGGGAGGCTGCTGCTTGCCAGGTTTCGGAATCCAGACAAGTCAAGTCCATGCGACCTTGCCCTCACTGACTAGGATTTCAGGTTTGAGCTGTTGGTAGGGAACGGTGAATCGGATCCCTATAGTAGCCCCGGTGTGTAATCTCCAAGGACAGAATCATTTCCACTTTCGCTTCTACGAATGCATTCCAAACTCATAACGAATAAAGTTGACCCTAAACCCTAGACTTCATATATCTCTATCTGATCCAAAATTTCCGTGGAATTGTCCATGTGCTTTCCAATTTGATGTTCCATTCCCTATGTCCAGAACAAG
This sequence comes from Symbiodinium pilosum, assembly GCA_905231905.1. Taxonomy (NCBI): domain Eukaryota; class Dinophyceae; order Suessiales; family Symbiodiniaceae; genus Symbiodinium; species Symbiodinium pilosum. The sequence continues at coordinate 10,470 of CAJNIZ010000530.1, read as the reverse complement.
ATTGACCCTAAAACCCTAAATCTGCAAACCATGCACCCTAAACCCTGAACCCTAAACCTTCAATCATGTAGGGTACAGCTGCCTTGCATAGTCCATACACGGGAGCTACAACAGTGGGCTACCGCTATAAACAACCCTGGGGATGGCTGGGGGATCCTAGGGGATTGAGGTTTTAGGGTCAGTTCAGGGTTGAGGGTTTAGGGTTTGGGGTTTGGGGTTAGGGTTTAGAGGTTAGGGGCTTAGTAAGTAGGTTTTAAGTTTGGCACATGAGTTTCTCAACTGGGATTAGCCTTGTTGTAGCCCCCTTTATGCCAACCAAAGCCTCCGACATCTCACTGTGCATAGAAATGACCCACAATTTCTTACTGGTTGTTCGTAGGGAATAAGGGAATATAATCCTTATATAAATAAACCTTACAATATACATATATATATATGTTTCCATTTTCCCTACTAACATCAGGTAAAATTTGGTAGCTTCCAAACTGTTTGGGGGCCCTCAGGGTGTGTCACGCTTGCGGGGATAACTTTGAGCCCCGCAAAAAATGAAAAGGTCAGCGATTAGTTTTCGTACATGCCTGAGGTATTCTGTACATGCATCTACTATCTATGCTAATGTGAGCCATAGTCTTAACTTCTAGTATCCCCCGGAATAAACCCTAAAGTACTCCCCTATAACCCCCCCCTAGCCCCTAGGGAGTTTAGACTGTAGCTCATATAAATCAAGGAATATCAACAATGTCCAGCTTTAACATGTTCAGAAGTTTCTCCTCAGACTCCCACACCTCTACCGTTGACCTTAACCCGAAACCTTGAACCCCAAACCTGAAGACCTAAGCCCTGAGCCTTGATATCTACATCCTAAACCCTAAATCCTAAACCCTGAACCCTAAACTTGCTACCCAAATACACCTGCTCGTCAGAAGGTGCTTCGCGGAACTCAAGGCAGATCAGGGCCTGCAGAACTATCATAAGTCCTTAACGATTTAGGGCTTAGGGATGTTTAGGGTTTAGGGTTAGGGTTTAGGGTTTAGGGTTCTGGGTTTTGGGTTCAGGTTTAAAGGTTTAGGGTTAGGGTTCTGGGTTCTGGGTTCTGGGTTTTGGGTTCAGGGTTTAGGGTTGGGCTAGGGCAACAGTGGAGAATGAAGTGGAGAGGAACATGGGAAAATAACATGGAAACTGGGGTTGTATAGGATTTATACTGATAATCACCTGCCCCGCAGAATAGCCCAGCCACCCCCAATATAGTGCCACCACCCTAGACATCCTAATCCTGTACTATAATAGAATTCTAACGGCTCAATGGAGCTTAACAACTGTTAGTGAACCCGAATCTCTAGAACGCAAATCGAAAACTAAAGCCGCCGACAAATACTCAGGTCAGCGAGAACTTTTCACAAGTGAAAGCGAAAGAACTGGCCTCATGCCAGCATACCAACATGCCGGCGGGAGCCGGTGGGCGGCAAGTTGCGGCCAGGCCGTAGAAATTATGGTAGGCACGGGTCCATCTCACCCACTGGCCTTGCAGCGCCAAATTCGGCAGGGATGTTATCCAAACATGCGTTGGTGGCCTTCCCACTCGAACCGAGTGTCCATAGCCTCGCGCACATGAACATATCTCACCAGACTTTTCTTGCGTTTGATGCCGTGTTGTCGTATTGGGCCCCGTGCGATAGGAATCGGTTCTGGTCCCTGTGAGCGTCAATGTACAATCCTAGAACTGACGTCGAGGCAGCACCGGCCTCCCAAGGTGGGTTCGCCTGAGAGTTCACGTTCGCACAAGACAATGCTGCCCACCAAAATCACGATCGCCATATTTTTCTGAGACGAAGGCAGCAGTTGATGTCTCCTCAGCCGTGTGAACGTAACATCTAGGGCGTAGTTAGATACTCGCTGAACGGTGTACAGCTCTCACTGGCACAATGACGGGCTCCTGCTAGCGCGTCCGACTTCGCGCATGAACGAGCCTGTTCGTGTCCCGCCACCTCCTCTCCCTGAACGCCGCTGCCGTGCACCAGGAATGGTGTTGTACGTCTGGCGCCGAGGCGCGGGCGCTCCGCGGTGTAGGCCTTGCAAGCCGAGCTTTGTGCATGTGATCTGTCGCAAGTGCAAATGTACATGCGCAGGGCTCCCACGCGAAGATCATCCAGGCAAAGTTTGCAGAATGTGTGCCCGCATGGCACACAAACCTGGATGTCTAGCTTTTCCTGGCACACGTTTCGGCGCATGTGAAGGGCAGAATGAAACACGCACGCAACTGACTCGCGTTCCTGCAAACACAGCGCGCAGGGCTCGTCGCAGCGGACCGCGAAGACACGAACCTCGTAGCGATGTGAACGGAAGAACAACTCGTTCAACCAAAGCTGAGTTCGCTGCAGTGCACTCCATGTTGGCGCGGCAGGTCGGACACACCATCCTTTCCATTCAATGCAAGATTGGGGAATGTTCCTGCAATGTCGCCGTCACTGCCCTCCAAGCATAAGCACGTATCTGAGCTCAGTGCCTCTGCGTCGCGCAATAGGGGAAGGCCTGAAGCACTATCGAGCCACAACGCTGCAAATGAAAAACAATCTTGTTTACCCTGAATCAAGCCATTGCAGTGACTCCTTCGTGTAACGCGGGCAGTGTCCAAGTCAACCCAGCGGAACAGCTAGTAGAGGACAGCAGTAGTATTAGTATCGTAGCAGTAAGGTCGGTAGCAACAATAACAGTACTGGTAGCGAACGTTATCTTTGCAAGATCCCCCTCCTTGGTCAAGAGAGTGGTCGTGTCTATCCTCCTCTTTGGTCAAGCGAAGGGTTTGGAAGGTGGTCTATCTTGCGGATGCTATCGGTGGAATGTGTTTGTGCTGGAATGTTGATGACTAACATGTCACTGGGCGCGCAGCCCGCATGCTTTTGGTCATACTCAGGCCGAGCCGTCAGGCGTGTTGTGTGTGATACATTTGTGTGGTATCAGTTCACTCTGGCCACACTGAGTTGCCAGGCTAGGGCGCATCTTCGACCTTCAATATGTTTTTGAACATCAACTTTTTCAGAATTCTGCGTGCAGTCAGGACGATACACGCAAACACATGCGTCTTTGTTAATACAACGGGCGATGCAACTATCAAAAGTTCTGGCCTTCGCCAGGTCGATTTTTATTGCCCATGGCCTCGTACTCCTGACCAGTATTTGTTCAGCATGATTATGACGCTTGTTTGGTACCTAGTAGTAGTAGTAGTAGTAATGGGCCGATGTAGACAGAAGGGCACAATGACAACAATATTGAGCCAGACACTTCGAATTATGGTTTCCGCTGTGCTTCATTAAGAGAGGCAAGTTCAAACGAGCAGTCTGGTTGAAGACTAACCAGTGCATCAAAAAGTACCGTCGCTGAGCTGCAGACCCTGTGTCATATCAACAACGCCGAGATGTCGAGAGAAATAACCTCAAGCACGCATGTTTTTAGTTGCAATTTCAATATTGGGAAATTTCAGGGTGCAAGTCAACGATCTAAGATATGCGTGATCATAATGTCAGACCTTTTGATCAGCCAGTATAACTCATGTTAGATTCAAACTGGCAGCGGAAATGCGGAATAGGGCGCAACACCATGAGGCTCGGGCTTGCACACATCATGGATGATGAGCTCGGTCGGGTACGGAAGGCCTTGTACTCGGACGAATCCAACAAGTATATAAGCGAAATAGACAGCACGACACTTACCGACTTCCGAACGCTATGGTGAGTTGTCACGGTACTCATAATGTATGTGACATGTTCTAGGTATGCTTGTATAACTCCATATATATATATATACTCAAGGTAATTGAGTTATTATTGGGGTACATTCAGCATATCTTCAGTCACTTCCCGTACGCCCGTGTGTAAGACACTCCATGCTCCAGGCCCGTTGAAGCAGATGAAGACAGGACCTGGGCGACACGCAGAGGCAGAAGATGCGCAGGGGTTGGGTCGAAGCAAAGAAGTGAAGGCAGAAACACTGCATGCTGGGCACTCGACGGGCACACTTACGCGTGGTCCATAAGGGGTTAGGGAAACAAAAGCGCACGACTCGGCTCTTTTCAGCTACTGTCCGCTTTGGCGCAAAAGAGAGCATGCAAAGGAGTGGAATCATGCTTTATGTCGTAGAACTCTGCGTTCAAAACAACATGTGAAACATGATATAGAGTATAGAAGCAGATTCCACTCCCGCATGCCCTTCATCGTGGCGTGCGCGTGCTGGGCAACGAAGGTGAGGGGTTGGATTTCAGCGGAGATACTAAGTGTTGACAATCCAACCCCACACCTCCAGCTGCCCTCGTGGCGCTGCGTGATGAACCTCACTTCCTCGTTTCGTCCTGTTTAGAACCCTAGATTATCACGTGTACATCACCAGTGATGGCAGCAAAAGCGTAGTGACCTGCTTGAAATCGTTGCACGTCCTCCAGCTGCTCGTGCACCTCGCTGCCGTTGCCTCCGGAAGGGACCTCAGATAGATGAGCAAACCAGCTTGACTATGATCTACAAAGTTGCTATGAACCGACCATAACTCGCTGCCACGTAGCTATGCGCCGGCTGTTACCGTTGTCCTATCGTGCCTGTCACAGTGTGCACGGGTAATTATCCGAGCTCACTGCTGAAAGACGGAGGTACGGAGAAATCCGTGATATGCACGCCAGCCAATCCTGCAGACACAAAAAAGACGTATGAAGAAACATAAAAAAGAGGCTACATTCGCGAACAAGAGTTCGGTAAGGCACTGACCTGAAGAGGATGAGGATGTCATGACCTGATCCGAATAGTCAACTCTAACATGGACAGGTCCTAGAATTTAAAGCCCAGGCATGTACTGCGGTGACCACTGGGAAGATCGAACCTGAGGCTGGAATGGTGTCGCACAGATGCACTAGATGAATCTTCGAAACCCTGAGGCGCAGGCGCAGATGCAAAAGAATATGAAGGATGCAATACTTTTTGAGCAAAAGATGTTACAAAAGAAACTGTCATGCAGCATGGTTGATGGCATCAGTAAATGGATGAAACAAATAGACAACGAAGTACTAGTTGTAGTATTAGCAGTAGAAGTAATAGTAGCAGTAATAATAGTAAGAGTAATAGTAATAGTAAGAGCAATAGTAATAGTAATAGTAATAATAATCGTAATAGTAATAGTAAGAGTAGTAATAGTAATAGTAATAGTAATAGTAATAGTAATAGTAATAGTAATGGTAGTAGTAATAGTAATAGTGATAGTGATAGTAATAGTGATAGTAATAATCAAAAACTCGAAGCTATCTCATTTTTTTTGAAATACATGGGCTCAAAATAGCACCCTAATCGTTTTCAGCTAACCCCCTTTCTGCGAGTAGAGCTTGTGGTTTCTATACGAACAGTTACCCAGAATCCACGCTCCTCAAAAGGCCCTATTTTCCGGCAGAATCTAGAAGCAATGGTACGACGCGCTCTGAGACTGCTCCTGCACCAATTCCATGGGAAACAATTTCGATATTAGTTCAAATTCTGTCACGACTTAACTGGAGCATTTTTTTGTCGAACCAGTCAAGCAATGGTAGCACTGGTTTTCAGACATCTTGAACCCTGCCCCGTAATACGGGCTCCAAATGTGTCCTTGTGCAAGCTGGGGTCTCAATTCCAAAAGCCTATACGCTCCAAACCCCCAAACCTCTAAACCCAAAAAAACCAAACATAACCCCAATATCTAAACCCAATATAACCCTGATTGTAACCCTAATATAGCCCCAATATAACCCATGATAACCGCAATATAATCCTAATATAACCCCATGATAACCCCAATATGATCCTAATATCACCCCATGATAATTAACCCCAATATAACCCTAGACCCAAAACCCTATATACCAAACCCTAAACCCTAAACCGTAATATAACCCCACCGATAACCCCAATGGGTATAGCCGTAAAGCTTGAGATTTGAACCCCGAAGTCCAAAAAGGCAACACGCAGACCCCGAGCAATGAAATCCGGTTTAGGGTTTAGGTTTTTTCAACCCCAGTTGCCTTGCCGACTTAGAATCACGCAGTTATCGCATCCAAACTATGAAGTAAGACAGAAAAAAGCTTCTGAAGCTTCTGGTTAGGATGAAATGACTAGATTCGCGTGAGCCAGGGATTTCATCTCCTCATTGCCTACGAACTTCTGGTACAAGATGTCTGCATGACACAGAAATAGTTCCCCAAGGTTCAGAGGTACTTAGGGTTTAGGTGTTTAGGGTTTAGCATGCAGGATTTCAGGTATTGACCCTATATAAACCTCTCTATTCACAATACTTTCCATTTCATATTGCATGTTCTCTTTCCATTTGACTCTCCATGATTAGGGGTAATACCCCTGACCACTATACAATCCCTGTGTCAAAGCCCTAAACCCTAAACTCCACATGGTAGTTTCCATTTTCTTTCACGGAACCCCTAAATAACCCTTGTATAAGCCTTATATGAGTACATACCTCTCCATAAGATACTTACAGAGCAATTTATAACAATTTCAAGTCCTCATGTAAGGCCATGTTGGTACTATGCCCTCTATAAACCACCATTTAGGCTGAGGTTGGGTGAGGTCGCTTTAAATTGCCCAGGTACTTACAGTCATGTCTTCTCCCTACCCTAAAAACAATTTCTGTCTGGACATTTTGCTTGAAGATCTGGGCGCTGGGCTAAGGTTCTGCACATAGGCACATAGTTAGCCTTATGTAGGAAGATAGAATGTTGCTTTGGGTATATTATAGTAGGATTCCCATGTACCCTATATTCTATCTACTTAAGCGGGACTATATCGCCATGAGAGTGCACAAGCTTTCGTAAAGGACATCAACAGTTACCAATGTTTATTTGAAGTCCATTTGAGTCATGATATTGGTCATCATTCGGACTTCTTTTACAGTGTATATAGCGACAGTGAGCACATACTTGGAGGCCCATGCATGGGACTTAGTAACTACTTATAATTGGGTTTATAACCTTAATTATAGTCCCCCTAAATGGCCTTGTAGGGGTTACCCCAGTTACAAGTGGGGTTATGAGCCCAATTATAAGTAGTTACTAAGTCCCATGGGCCCCCAAGTAGGACTGAACTCCCAGGCACCGTTAAGTCCAACAGCGCCACGCGCGCAGCAGGATGCGGAGCGGGAGGGATCCGTCCCAGATCCACGAAGGCCTGTAGGGTTTAGGGTTAAGGGTTCAGGGTTTAGGGTTTAAGGTTTAGGGTTTAGGCGGTTTAGGGTTTAGTAGAGCGCATCGTAGAAAGCACTGCCTGGACCCTTGATGTCCTTCCTTTTTTGGGGTTCTGTCCTACAGATTTATAGGGTATATCCCCAAAAAGGTAGGACATCCAGGGTCTAGGGGGGGGAATGGGCATAGGACTTCGGATTTGCAAGTCACTTGGAGGCGCAAAGGTATCCACAAGTGGGTTCAAAATCATTGGCACGTTTAAGCTTAAGATCTTTTGAACCTGCTTAAAAGTACTCCTGAACCTGCAAGTAAGAGTTTAGGCAAACATGGTTTGAGGGTTGTATAAGGGGTAGTACATACACATGCACACATGCATACTTACATTCTGAAATCGTTTTGATGAACATATGTAACATATGTACATTACATGTATATAAATTCCGTGACCCAAGATTTGCGTTGTGGGGATCACGTGTGCGGCGCAGCCGAGGCTGCCCTGCTTAACTCGCATAGAGGCAAGAACTGCTTGTGCTGCGGTGTTGGGGGTTGGGGTTGGGAGGTTGTGGCTGCTTTTTTGCAGCGGCAGTCTCCATCATCATCATCATCATCATCATCATCAACAACAACAACAACGACAAGCCATGCGTCAACTCAAACCCGACAGCAAAACAGCTACATCCTGAACTCAGGACAAGAAGCCCAAACGGTTAAGGGCTAGGGTTTAGGGCTTACGGCTTCGGGTTCAGGGGACCCTGGACCCTACACACTGAACCAAAACCGCCAACCTTCACAAACCCTGGAAATTGATCCGCAAACCCTTAGTCCAAAAAAACCCTCCACAGACAAGAACTGCTGAGCCATAGTCTAAACTCCTAATGTCCCCCTTGTTCTATAGTAGTCCCCTTTAGAATCCCCCTTTCAGGAGCTTCGACCCTAAACCCTAAACCCTAGACAGTTGAAGCAAGCAAAGGGCAGCCACCCCGCGCTCTTCGGACACAAGTCCTTTGCGCTCTCTTCTCTGTGTGCCAGAGGGTCCATGTACCCCATAGTTAGGTACTTGGGATTTGGGTTATGGTAATTATAGTACAGCTTTTGGGTAAGTATATGATTATTAGGTACTTGGACCCTTAGGGATTCTTTAGGGGTCCAGGTTTGGTTCAGGTGCGGCTGTAGCGCATGGTTTCTACCTGTAACCCAACTACCCATAGTTTTATGGGTGATGCTGACCAGCTAAGAGACACTACTACTCAACTGTATGTAATGGGGCTTAGAGGTAGAGTCTAGCCTAGTGGGGGGAGATGGGGTTTGTATGGTAAGCCTCGGTGGACAGGTTTGGTTTCAACCGGACTGGAAATTTACATGAGCTACAATCAGTGTTTCCCATAGACCCTAAGCCCTAAACCCTTAACCGTTTGGGCTTCAGGTCCTGAGTTCAGGATGTAGCTGTTTTGCTGTCAGGTGTGAGTTGACGCATGGCAAGGCAAAGCTACAGTCAATATTTTCCATGTAATTCATGTACATGGGGTTCCTATGAGGGCTAGGGCTGATGGAAAACCAATTGGGCAAGTAAACGGAGTTGACTATTTCCCAGAAAATTAACTTATGAATGCACGTGGCTTCCTATTAAGGAACATAGCAGGAACCATACTAAAGGGTCTATGGCACGGTAGGGAAATCCTATCCGCAAGTTCAGGCTCATTCTGTTCGCCAAGGGGTTTACAAGGGAGTTCAAGCCTTGTTTGGCAGATGCTTTATCCAAGACCCGTGGTTTCCTACAGCCCGGGAACAAACAATATCCCACTTGACACCCGATATAGAATCCTTGCATCGCCTTTCTCAATTCCCCGACCATGGGATGCGATTTGGGGCCTAGGGTCAAGGGTCTAGTAGATGTCTTGAGGCGTGTATGGAGGAACCAAATGTTGAGGAACACAGTCTTAGAATTGGGCTGAATCATCAATGAGCAATCACCCCTGGCCCCACCCCTAAACTCTAAACCCACAAAGTAGGGTTTCAGGGTTTGGCTGAACCAGGTAATCTCGTAATCTTCTTGTGAAGGCTAGAGCCAAAACGATGATATGATATTGCTCTACATGTAGGAACCCTAGGGTTTAGGGCTTAGGGTTTAGACCAGAAACTTGAAATATCAATAACCCCACAATGCAGGACCTCTCAAAGTAGCACAAATCATCATACTCTCATCTTCAACGATTGTCGCCTCAACTGTATATGAGCTGCAGTCCGTATTTCCCACACAGTTAATGAAAAGCCAAATGGAAATGCACATGAAAATGAAATGGATATTACTGTTTAGGGTTTAGGGCTCACGGTGCAGAGCCTGAGGCTGCACATAAATTGGTGGATATGGGTTCCTGTTACGGAATATATCCGGGACTGTATTAAATTACCAAGCGGACTAATGTCCACCCTTAATGGTTGCTTGGTAACCCGATACTGGCAGTAGCATTTTCTATGTAACTTTCTTCGAGGAGTTTCGAGTATAGGTCATATAGCATCCCTATCTAACAGGCTATCAGTTTGATGCTTTTGGCCCAGGCGCTAGCATCTGCCAGGTGCATAAAAGGCGGTACCTTCTCAGACGACATGCCTCCACGAGTAGCTGAAGATTTAAAATATGGCTTGGAGTTCAAGGTTTAGGGCTTACACTCCTGGAAACTAACATGGAAACCCAAAAGGGCCCCTATAAAGACTACAGTCCCTCTA
>CAJNIZ010000529.1:0-31684 GCA_905231905.1 Symbiodinium pilosum | reverse complement strand
ATATAGGGGTTATATTGGGAAAATATTGGGATCATGGAAAAGAAAATGGAAACTACTATAGTATATAGTAGTTTAGGTTGTATGATGTCCTGCGGCCCGCGGAAGTTTCATAGGCTTTCGAGGGTTAAGGTGGTTCCGCAACGTTGTTCAAGTTCCTTTATTAACATCATCTCGCAAAGAAGTTCTGACAAAGAAGTGCCAGACTCCTTGTGGCCAGCTTAGGCTCAGAGAGGTCAGCCCTCAATTTCACCGATCCAAGCGCGGCAATTTTCAAAAGGCTGCGCTCATCTGAAGCTAATCTAGCCTCCATAGCCATCTTGGGGCTCAAGAGTGAACAAGGTTGGGGAGCCAATTCTTTTCCTGTAGGAGAATCCTGAAACTTACAGCAACCACGCTTAACCTGAAGCCTTGCATCCCCTGCATACCACCACTGGATATTCTGCGCCCAAAAAGGCGCGGCCACATGTGGCAGTTCCTCTCTTCAGAGCCCCTCCCGAACAAGGGGAGCGATTGCATTTTACGCCGGCCTTGACATGACCCCATTTCAGTGCTTGCAACACAAACCCTGTAAACGCACGCTTGCTTAGAAAGCGATGGGTTGTTGGTCGAAGTTGGGGTTGTATGTGACAAGTGCCTTGATTCGAATGAGATGCAGTACCAGCTACCATTCTTCTACCTATAATCTTTTTCCGCTACCTATTGAATTCAGCACAGGCCCTTCATTCACGCTCGGTTTCACCTTTATTTAGGCTTGAAAAGGTTACACAAGTCAGGCAGAGAAGTCCAGTCGAATGTGGCCCATGTTGAAAAGTTCAGGTCCCGCAGGATCGTCGAGGAGAGCGTCTCCCCGACGCCACACCGAAGCGCTAGATGGCCGGGTCGTGGGGATGCGCAGGGTTACTGGGAGGTGCATGGATACGTACAAGAAGGATCATACATGCAGACGCTAGCTTAGGTTCTTGCCTACGCGTTTGCAGCTCTTTGGGGGTGAGGATTTCAGGTGTATTGAATTGCGTGCATGAGCATTCTCCGCCAGGGAGGGCTGGGGGTTGATAAGGCCCATGCTTTTCAATTCTGCCATTCTGCTCTGCGCGGCCCAAGGGAAAGTCCAGATGCCAAACAAAGGGTTGCATAAGATGATGCTGCGCCTCCTTGCCTCCAATTTGGGAGAAGATTTAGGATCGGGACCCTTCTTCAAGGGTAATTACCTCGGTTCTGGGGGCCCTGGGGATTGATTTAGCGAGATGTGCTGCATTCTGGCAGGGCCTCGAAGCCGGAACGCATTAAAGACTCTTTACACAGTCACCCAAGGCATCATCGCTGAAGGAGTCGCAACACTCAAGGGTTCAAATCTTTGCTAGGAATGTGGATGCGACGAGATTTTCCTCCCCTGCTCACTAGATGGTTGGACCCGTCTCGTCACCTTCTTAGCAAGTTATTGGCGTATTGCGGTGGCTGTGATAGAGAAGCATTGGCCAGCCGCAAGCTAGCGGGGTCGTTGCTGGGGATTTGGGGTTCGGGGACACACGGAAAAGAGTCAGTGAAACCAATTCTGACTCATGTTTGTGCTCAGGGCCCCTGCTCTCGCACGCGCCGCTGGAGGACCTTTATGCCGCAGCCCAAGGGTCTTGGTTCGGATCTTGGAGGATTATTCAGGTCTTGGAGGATTGAAGAACCAATGCATGGTGGCTGTTAAGCTTGAAGGCCAAATTCTTCCATACCTTGGAGCAGGTTTCTTGGCTTCATACAAAGTTCTCAGCATGGAGTTGATACAAGGGGCCTTGTGAAATTGGCTTGATGTGGCCAACGTCCTTCAGACACGGCGTGCATGTTGATGTGGAGATACTGGTTCCCTGTCGTCCCTGTGAGAGCACATGGCGAGTGTATCTGTCTTAAAGAAGTGTGTTCGTCCATTTCAGGAGGAAAAAAAAGGTCCTTGATTTGCTCACAAAGAACATAGACTTGTGGGGTAAGATCATTCAAGGGTTTGATGCTTGACACTGACGTTCTTACGGTGGGGTTTTAAACATGTATTTGACGTGCAGAGGTGGACTGCTAGGACCTTCAAGGAGCTTTGCGTTTTTCTCCAGGCTCTGGTGCTGAGAGATCATAAAACGGCTCTGTTCTGCCATGTGTTTGAGACTTGACTACCGACCTGATACTCGACTTGCTCGCGCATGCCTTTTGGTCAGTGCTGTTGACAGTAGGAGTGGATATGGCATTATTTTTGACCGGTCGTCTGCTGGAAACAAGAGAAGAAGGTCGCACGACTTGGACTAAGAGCAAAGTCCCAGAAAGAAACTGCCCAAACGCCAGCTGGCAACAAGCAGAGAGCAGGTGTCCCAGAGCCAGACGCAGACCTTGGATATGTAGACCTGACTACCAAGGCTAACCCTTGGAGCATGTTAGGTAGGTGCCCTCGCTTTACGGAGCCATGGGCGCTGCCATCTGTACGGCTCTCCATGAGGAGCGGGAACCTCAGATACGGGGAGATGCAGAGGCTTCGTTGTTGCATGTCTGAGCCGTCCCCTGAGGGTCTAAGGACCTAAATGATATGGTTTTAGGGCCCAATCCTTGGACCCTTGGGGGTCTTCAACAGCTTATGCTTGCTCCTGAGATTCCCAAATGGTGCTTACGCCTGCCAGCATGGTACATGATACCTAAACTTCAGGTGCTCCATTCCGCTCACAGATCTTCCTCGACTATTTGTCTTTCCAAGTAAGTCATAGATGCATCATGAGGAAACAGTCCCTCCGAGCATTTATGGGATTTTGGACTGGGACTACCAAGCAACGCTACTGTAAATGTTGTTTTTCCTGCTGAGAAGGAGACATCTTCTGGATGGGCGTGCATACGGTTCCCGATGGTACATAAATGCCAATGTTCATAGAGGCAGTACTATCCAATGCAGCTCACGTGAAACATGACATGAAGCAGCGTGTATTGTCGGGGTGCGTGTGCATGCTTGGTGGTGCTCCTTCTCCACGGCAAAATTTATCAAGACGTGTTCAGATCTAGCATCTCTGCAGTCATCCGTTGTCGACACTACGCTCTGAACCCTGCACCTTTTAGTGGAGAGAGCTGCATGTATTGCGCGGGATCATGGATCATGGAGCAGAACCTACGCCTTGAACTGCCTGGAGCTTAGAGAACCCTGCAAAAGAATCAACAACCCTGGAAATCATCGGTGGGATTGTGTACACGTTCGTTTGAGTCACGTGGACCCTAAACTGTCTGCTTCACTGTGGCCCTTCGGGCCATGACCTCCCCCTACTCAGGAAGGGAACTATGGTCCCTGGCTTGGTATGGGGAGCACCTAAAGTTTCACAAGTTCGTCACTATACTTGCACCAAACAGGATTTGTGCAGCCTAGTATGCTTAGAGTAGGTGTAGCCTAGCTTCTCCCCTTGTGCATTGTTGACTCCCTAGAAATTTTTGCGGTTGTATAAAGGAACTGCTGTGCAAGCTCAGGCTCCCCTAATTGCCTCTAAGAGGTTTCCAGAGAACCAAATGGGATTTTCCAAGTATTAGGGCCCCGTTTTGGGAGTCTGTATAATGAGGATTAGAGCTTCGGATGTCTACATTGGAGTCCCTCGTGTCTGATTTTTTTCCTCGCCAAGCCTTACTTGTAGCCACGTTGTCCTGGGGTCTGCCCTGTAGCGCACATAGGATGAGGGCTTGGCCATTAATTCAAAGTGGTAGTTCCCAAGATTGGGGGTCCTACTCTTGTACCCCTAAACATTCGGTGCTCTGATATAATCTGTAACCCAAAGAGGCCCATTGTAGAACAACCCATATAACCCCTATGCAATACACTGAACCCTAGATAGTAGCTTCCATTTTCTTTTCCATTATCCCTAAACACCCTGTATATAGTACCCTTTGGAGAACAACCCAAATGTTTCAGTCTGGTATGTGGCTTCAGCAGCAAGACGTGGTCTCAGGCAGAAGGTTTTGGCTTCTCAGCTTGCGCCGGGTTAGTTTACAACGCATGGGTTTACTATAGTAGTATGGTATTTTATATTATATTCTAGTATATTGTGGTAAGGGAGCGGAGCTTGTGTCACTTTTGAGGACTAGTTAGAATTTGGGCTTTCTTGTTGGCAGTCTTGTAGAGAAAGGCTGCCATTATTGTGGAAGTGATGCCTGTGGTTCCGAAGCGAGACTGTTCTAATTCAGTGCAAGATTCTCGTGCTTTGGGCTGGGGTAATCTCTTTCCCTGTTACAAACCACCCCATTCCTCGTAGTGGTTGGCAGATTTAAACCTGAGCCCTGAACTCTTAATCGTGTGCCTCATCAGTTTGGGGAAGTTCATGTTAGGCTGCGGAATGGTAGATCCGTCCACGGTCAAAGGCTGACCTGCAATCAAACGGCTACATGCGGGCTTCCCTAGTGGCGGCGCGTATGGGACGCTAGGGCACTAGGGATACATTGTGATTGTATACAAAGGGTTTGTAGGCACTGCTGTTCAGCGCTGTGTAGCATATATTTCAAGAAAGCCTTCATTTAGTATTCTCAGACGGATATACCACCCGCTTCGAGTCATTGATGAAAAGAGATGCACGCTAAAAGTTGATAAGCACAACGCTTCCATGTATGGGGGCCTAAGGACTGTTGATGCTTCCACGCATGATCCCTAGACCACAAACCCTAAACCCTAACATCCTGAACGCTGCCTAAAGCCATGCAAGCGTAAAGGAGCCATACCTTACAACCCCATGCCACAAACCTCTAAACCGTGAACCCTACATCATAAACCTTTTTGGCCACCCCCAGGTCATAACGCCAAGCTGCAAGGCGCCAGACTGCAAAGTTGAAGAGGCCTCTGCTCTAGGTGCTTCAGTATTATTACGACTATTAACATTACTATTACTATTACCATTACCATCACGACTAGTATTACTATGCCATCACGACTAGTATTACTATGATTGCGCAACTGTGTGGGCATGTTTGATTAAGCCCAGTCAGCCCAGGAAGACATTAGCACAGTCGTCAGCGAATTGAGCCAGAGGATGCACCCTCTACTCACCAAGAGTCTGGACAGCGCAGTCAGCTGATCGAGTGACCATGCTGCGACAGCAACAGGGCGTACTCATATACAATTGACAAAGGGGAATCTCGCAGATTGCTCCTTCGGAATACCTGGCACTGGGGCCTTGAAGCTGTTTCCCTCCAACGACGGCACGTAAATGCTCTGCCCGTTGATCAGCTGCAGGCCCCCTGGGATTCTTGACCCTTTTTCTTCTAAATCAGCTTGCAAGGCCTCGCTATTGAGCTCCGCGAGATTCGAAGCCAGTAGTATAGGGCCGACTAGCGTTTCAACATTTAGCTGGACTTGGGATCCGGGTAAGGGCACAAGCTGGACATGATGAAGGCCAGAGCTTAATCCCTCAAACCGCGAAGACAACACCCCAACTACAGGCGCCTGCTGGTTATTCAGAGCTTTACGAGTGGAAGGTGCCTTGCTCAGATGCCAAAGTTGCTTGTGATGAGGATGGGATCAGAGCCTGGGTAGGAGTGGGACCAGCAACAGGGATGGCAGGAAACGCAGAAGGTGGAGGAAGCATGTGAGTGGTAGTGCTTCTAGTTCCAGAACTCAGCAGCGACAATCA
This sequence comes from Symbiodinium pilosum, assembly GCA_905231905.1. Lineage (NCBI taxonomy): Eukaryota > Dinophyceae > Suessiales > Symbiodiniaceae > Symbiodinium > Symbiodinium pilosum. The sequence continues at coordinate 26,069 of CAJNIZ010000529.1, read as the reverse complement.
AGTTGTGAGTTCGGTGCGCTCATCCTTTGTCCGTGCTGCTTCCCATGCATGAGTTCCTTATGTACATGCACGCACGCACGCTAAAGAAGCCACGCACAAGCTTCCCTCCAAAGCCTTCTGCAGCCTAAAGCCCACTGGAAGGAGGACGATGGCACAGCGCGGACAGTTGCATCGAGACCGGAGGCAGGTGTCGCTTTGTTGTGTCCCCCCATTCTTAGAATTAAACCTGCTGTTCTTCTTTTTGGTGGTGGCAGGGTGTGTGCAGTATGGGTCGTTGGACCAACCCAGTATGCCAATGGTGCTGGAAAAGTTCACAATGACACTGCAGAGGAAGCCTCCGGGAGAGTTGCGAAGCGGGCCGCCATAGCCTCAGCAACTTATCTACGCGTCTGAGTAGTGACAGTATTCACCACACGGAAAAGGTTATTACGTGCGGATTGCCAGGTTTCCCATATCAATGATCACAGCTCCGTGAACAAGGAAAAGACTTTTTCCCCATAGGCAGGATCTTCCTCCGCGATATAGAAGGCCTAGAGATGTTCTATGCAGGTCCTCGGCCTTGGAGTCACATGTGTTTCAAGCCCTACATGTAGACCCCAGGCTGATCCATAAGGAAATCTCCCTAGGGTCCCGGGGTGCCCTATTCTGTGAGACCCCTCGCAAAGCCTTTATTAACCCCAGAGCCCAAAACGCGACACATCCACAGAAATGGAGCTGTATGATGAAGAATTCTTCAGAAAGCCTACGCTAAGCCCTAAGACCTAAACTCTAAACTACATCTAAAACCCAAAGCCTTAAAAGTACATATACTCTGCCTTGCAGAAAACTCTGCTCCTTTGCAGGGTCCACCCCGGTTCGGGGCCGGGCTTTCCTCAGGTTTTGTGGCAGTTTCCCGAACTTTCGGTTCCTTCTTGAAGCCCTTCGAAGAAGGATGATAGTATTTGGTCTTTTGAGGGGAGGGATTTATGGAAATGCTCATGTTGACTTTTTTTTTCCGAGGTTGGAGCGCAATCCAGTGCCATCATGCTTCTCAGGAAAGATAACCCCACCTCTTCAGAACTCCTATACAGCAGCGAATGAAGCGCTTTTGGTCATGTTGGGGCAACCCTTTTGTGCTTTGACTGGCGTGCTCATTTCAGAGGTCTACGGGTTGAAGCCCTGAACTTTCTTTTGTACACATGTGGGGTGGTAGCACACGTTCCATCTTTCAAACTAGGTTTTCTGATGATGAGCATCACCGCTTCGCTATTTGAGCAAGATCCAGTAGTGCTCTTTCGTTTGGGAAGCGTATTTGGTCCGCGGCTTGCTAGGCACCAGTGACGCATGCTGCCACGCTTCATCCGCTGTCGAAAACCAATGCATGGGACAAGGACTGCGGGCCTGTGGGCATGCTGGGAGGATGAGAGCAAAATTGTTTTCTTGCTTGGGGTTTAATGCATGCACACCCAGTAAACAGGGGGGCCGTTCGTTGATGTCACCCAGCATCCTGTTGCACACCCATGGGCATACATGCAGCAACTGTGAGAAGGTGTGCTTTTGAGCTTGCTGGTGAGCATGTCGGTGGCTGCAATGGAAATGCCAGCATGCTTCAATCAGATTAATTAAGCAAGCAGGTGGAGGTGTCACATCTTGCTTTGTGCAAACCCGGAATTCCTGCTGATGCTACCCTGCGCCTCCAAAGATTTGAGAGCTCAACTTGAAGTGGTTCCTTCGCAGGCCACCGAACTCTAGCACACTAGTTCCTGGACAGAGTCTTCATGCCTTCTGCGTGTGACTTAAAAAGCCAGTCACATCTACAAGTTCTGCATGGGCCGCGTGAGGCGAAGGTTTCCTTGCAGACCCGTTCAGGAAAAGACGATGTCAGCGAAGCAATCAATGTGCTCCTCGGAGTACATGGGCCCCATCGACAGTGGCAGCTCCAACATGTGAGGCACCTGCTTTGGGCTTCAAGCAAAATGAGAGGTACCTTTTTGGGGGTCCCCATAATAAGGATCATTGTTGATTGGAGTCTAGATTGGGGTCCCCCTGCTCATGGAAACTACAATTTGCATTGGATGGTGGACCCTGTTATATCCTAGCAAACGCAAAAGACCCCTAACGTGGCCAATCTGCCGAACTCCTCAAGTGAGAAAACCCCAACGCATCTGCGGGTCCTGAAAGCGCACTCCTGGGACAGGGTCTGACATGTTTCCAATCCTGTGCTAAATATGTCCCAAAGGGGGGAGGGCGCGCAGGGTAGCTGTTGTAGGGAACGGCCGGTACAGCTGTTGTACTTTGTTTTAAGCAGAGGAGTCCAAGGCGATGGCTCTGTAAGCCCTGAAAGGTCTTTGGCATGTCATATGAACATGTCCCTAATACATAAAGAGAAGTTCATTCAGTCAGTGCATAAAAGAGGATGCCTTGGCTCAGAGGTCCCCAAGTGGCGCTTTTAAATGATAACTGCGCGAGAAGCTGTTGCAGCTGCTCAGCTGAGACTTTTTTTTGGGGACCCAATTTCTCGTCCCGACTGCCACATCAAAGGGCGCCAGCTGTGTTTTAGAGATGCTGTACTTGGTCATTTGAGTCAAGGAGTCCTGGAGAGTCTTTCTGCATCACTCAGCATTTCCGCGCGCCTCTCCGCTGCCGTAGTGATCAAGTCCTAGCCAGCAGCAAGCGCAGAGCCCGTTGAGCTCGCGTCAAAACTCGTCCGACACCACGGCAGCCATGCGTCGCCAAGCTGAGTGTCATTCAGGGGCTTTTTATTGCGTGAAGCAGGCTTTGAAGCTTTTTTTGAGATAAGCACAGGTTGTATTAAATCCCTGTGCAAGGTCGAGGTAATCACCATCATTACGCAGCCATACTGAACTGCCTTGCGTAGGAATCATCTTCAAACCTTTAATCCGCGCACTCCGGATTCAGGCTTCAAAGATAAAACCTAGAGGCGCGGTTTGGAACAGCATGTGTTGGAGAATGGGCTTGAGAATCAAGGCTTGTGACAAAGCATCCAGAATCAAAATCCAGCAAGCAAGGGGCCTGCAGCGGCCAGGCAATCTGCGCGGCATTGTGTTATCTGTCCTTCAAAGTAGTATGTGGCAGAGAGTTTTTGCCAACATGTACTCTCTGGCAGCTTCGTTGCCATTCAGGATGAAGAAAGCAACTGAGCAGGCTTCCAGGAAGCTCGAAAAGTGTGCACATCAGAGGTATGTGGACCTCAAGGCATTATGTATGTCGCTCTCACACGTCTCACTGGTTTCATGTGAGGTAAGACGGCATTGATCACTGGCATCACGGGGCAGGCCGTCTCCAGTGGAGTGCGACGTTGCTTGTGCTGTTCTGCAGTTGTGCCACATAAGTTCGCTGCAGCATCTGCAGCTCATGACCTAGTCACTGGTTGCTACATACAATTACGGTCACGCTATGACATTGCAATGCACATGTTACAATCAGTTACCCATGTTCGTGCTGAATGCATCTGACTCAGAGTATGAAGCCTTCAGCCATCATCTTCTGCAGCCCCATGGAACGAATCCTATCCTTTTTGCTACTATGACTCCTACACTGCCCTAAAACTGGATTGCTGTTCAGGACTTTACATAAGGTACCAGAATACGGGTATATAGTAAAAGACAGGGTTACCTTGCTATAGCAAAGTAAATGAAGTTCCTTAACAGCAACCCTAAACCATAAACCCAGAGAACTTAACCCAGTTCACTGCAGGACGGCTCCTACCTGGCAGAGTTCCTCTTGGAGAAAGGCTACTCCGTCCATGGCATCATCCGGAGATCATCATCCTTTAACACAGCCAGGAACCCAGAGTACGTGCGTAAAACCCCTCCTCTGTTCTTAGGGTTTATGGGTTTAGGGTTCGAATACTGGTCCACATGCGACAAGTGCTTGGAAAAATGGAAATTAAGATAGAAAGTTCTGGACAAGGATAGGGTATATTGAAATTATATAGGGACAGGAACCCAGTTTCCAAGTATTTGTCTGTCCATGTTTCTTTCCATCTGGTTCTTCATTCTTGGTAATTCTGCAGGCCCCTAAGCCTTTACACTGTATTAAGGGCCTTTGGACTTTTGGGGGTTGGGATTGTATGCAGGGCCAATGTAGGGGTGACATATGGGGAAAAAAGGAATGTATGGGCTTATGTGGGAATAGAAGAGAATGAAATGAAAACCAAAGCGGAGAACAACATCATGTAGTGATTTTGGCCCTCAGCCCTAAACTCTAAAACCTGGTTTTGGGTTATTGGCCGGCTGTGCTGTTGAGCCCTGGCCAGTAGTGCTCAGAATATGGTCAACATCTGTCCTGAGTAGATTGTACACGCATGACAGCCCGCACCAAATTCAGAATGCACAGCAACACCTGCGGTGGTTTCCTAGAACTAGGAGTGCGTGTCTGGGGTTCTTGATAATATAGTAAGTATTATAGTTTTCTGGGGCTGATATTGCGGTCCCCATATTTGTGGAAACTACCACGTATACCTCAGGTTCTATTAGTTTGCATGTGCTCAGAAACGCTGCTTCTCAGCTTCACGCTAAAAGTTCATTGGACTTCCAGGCGCGCATCGACCACATCTTCGACAAGGCTCTGGGCTTTAGATTCTTTAGATCCCTGTGTGCTCTTTAAGTTTCGAGAACATGTTTGAGTGCATGAAGATCTGGGTTTTCTTTCTTATACTTTTAGGCCCCAAACACTTATTCCTGTCAGCATGTCCCAAAAAACTATGATCCTTATGATGAGGACTCCCAAAAAGGACCTCTAAGACAGCCGGGTAAAGGGTTGTGCGAATTTTTGTTGTCCCTAAGCCTTTGCACGGCCAAAACGATTGCGACAGAGTTGGGATCGCTATTTGAGAAGGGCCAATATTGCGTATGTTCGTGCAGTACAGAGTGGCAAAAGCATTATGGCAAGATACATTACCCTAGACGGAGGAAGCCTGCTGCCTTAACTCAAGGTGCTTTGACCACTTCCCCCAAACAGTGTATTTTTCAGTGTATGGAGACACTCGGCAAGAACCACCTGATCCTTTGGAGACCCATGATACATACTGGTTTCGTATGGGCCCATATATAGAGAGAGGCCAAGTATTTCGTGAACGTATCAGAGGCCTAGCCTATGAAGATGAGAGCACTTCATGCGATCCCAGCGGCGCTCTTTGCAGTCAAGCTGGCCTTTGCAGAATCTTATTACCATTATGATGGAAATTCTTGTATATCATTATACCTGAATATATGTATATCAATGTGTATATGTGTTGATATATATATATATGTATAGGCTACATTTATGTATATACCTTTATGAAACCGCAGGTGAACTTGCACTACGGCGACCTTGTGGACTCCAGTAACCTTGCCTCGATCATGGCCAAGGCACATGGGCATTTAGGGTTGAGGATTAAGGGTTTATGGTTAAGGGGCTTAGCTTGTGAGTGTCCTGTGCAAGGATATTCTGCCCTGATTTTGGCTTACTTTGCACGTTGCTTTTCCTCAGGCCTGAATTTGCTGGACCTGGTCATTTTCCCCTTCATGTCCCTACACCCAGACATATTTCAATGAGCTCTAAGCCCAGCAAGGCCGATGAGAAAAGACCACAAAACAATCCCTAAGGGTCCAAGTACTTAATAATCATATACTTGCCCAAAACCCGTACTATAGCTACTACTACCCAAAACCCAAGTACCACATTATTGGGTACATGGACCCTCTGGGAATAGAAACAGAAACTGCTCCAAGCCTCGGCTTACCTTCATCAAAACACGCACCATCTAGTACAGGCCTGTGAGGCCGTTGGCTCTCACGAAGCCCCATAGAGGTTCAGAGAGCTTTGCCAAGCCTTCTCAAATGACCAAGGCTAGCATGTAGAGCCTCTTAGAAATTTGGATACTGCTGTGAAAGGCATCGTACTGAATTTACATCCACAAGGAAAACCTATCATGTAGTATAGCACTTCCGTAGCGATTCAGAGATTGTGCTGTGAACAATCCGACATCGTATAAAGAGTGATTACCTCCCATAACTGCCACCAACTCTAGAAGACAGCACTGTCCATTGGTGATGGTTTAGGATCTGACTCCAAACCCTCAACCCTAAGCACTCCTAGAGTAGGCACTCTAGGAGCCTCAAGATCCCGAGGACATTTGCAGTTCAAACAGTAAGCAACAAAGAATGGGGGTGAAGTGCAGGGTCACCAATAATGGTTCGTAGGGGCTGCAATAAGATGCGAAAATTGCGACGGTGATGTCGCTATTCCAGAGGAATATTGATTGGAGGTCATACTACAGCCCTGGAAAGATAGCAGGAGCTTCAACATTAAGTGGGAAGAGTACTGGTGACGGTCTCAAGCATCACCGCGTCTCAAGCCTGAAACCCCAAGCCCGTATCATACACTGCAAGTTCTTGCCCAGGTCAAGCCTGATGAGGCATCTTGGTTTGCAGCGCTTCAGGTATTCCTGGTGTGGGACAAAGGTAAAGAGATGGTTGGATTAGAGTACTCGCTTTTAGCGCATCTATTTGCAAGGGCTTGAACAAAGGCTCTATGGCCTTTGTGGGTGCAATAAGTGAAGTCCCATTTCACTCAAAGTAGGGGGCAGGCTTAAGGATGTTTAATGGATCAGGTGTTTACTTGCATTGCTAGCAAATCAGTGGACTCTCTGCTGCTAGCGTCACAAAGGGGTTTGCGCACGACGGACCATGACGTTACACAAGTTGCAATGCGACATGCTAGGCCAAAAGCTTCGTCGTTCCCAAGTTGTTCCTAGTCGATTCGCAGCTGGAGCTTATTCTTCATACCCTGAACCTTATTTGCAAGCCTTGCTTTGAGGTGTACAACCTGGCGGCACAGTCGCATGTCAAGGCGCAGCCTGCCATTTCGGTTTTTGTGCCGTCTGAGAGTGCCTGACAGTACGGTTTAGGGTGGTCAGGGTTTAGGGTGGGAATGTTTTAGAACTTTTGCAAAGCGCGGCTGAGCCGGCAATGTTTCAGCTGTTTCATCCTTTCGTGATCTTTTAGGGTGCAAAAGGATGAATAATCTGTGGCTTGCTCTGCTGGTGGTCATTAAGTGAGCGTACGCTTCCAACGGCCAAGATGTCAGAGATAGATATTGCGGAACTTCTGGTAGCCGAGAGCATTGCCCTCCCTAGTCATAAACAAACGCCCCCTCCCTAATCATAAATACCCCCGATACACGACCATTATGTTATACATATATTTATTTTCCATCTGTGTCCTAAGGGTCCAAGAAACGAAGTAATGGGTCTTAGGGTCTTAGGGCCCAAATACTATGGTCCATAGTATTAATTGCATTTGGGCCCTCAAACCCTATTATTTGGGTTCTTGGACCCTTAGGGTTTATCAGGAGGAGTAGGTTTTACTTTCCCTGGGTCGGGGTCTATTATTCTCAGGAGGTGATTAGCTGTGCCCCTGTGCGCCTGGAAGTGGTTCATGCATTTAAATAGTGCTGCAACCTTTGAGAAGGACGTAAAGTCCCCCTTAAGGAGATAGAATATGGGATATAGGGGGGTCTTATTATGATATGCCCAAAGCCATATTCTACCCTAATCGAGGGGGACTATAAAGTCTGAGCCTGAAACGCACATCCCGCAACGCCACCTCCTGGGATGTGCGATTCGTTTTTTCATACATGGTAGTTTCCCTAAGTAGGGGCAAACATACTTGAATCCTCATCACGGGGACCCCTCGAAAGGGCACCCCTGAATTTACCCTAAACCCTACATAACCCTATAGAACCTCTATATCCCCGGTAAAGGTACCCCTAGTTTGTGGAATCTCCCAACTAGGAAGGTCAAAAGTTGTTGAAGATCAGGCTGAGAAACTTCAGTTCTCAGCCCGCTGAATCCGTTTAGGGTTTAGGTTGTGGGGTGCCCTCGCTATATCTCACTGGGGGTTAGTATGGAAGAAGGGATTATGTTATATAGGGGTTATGTCTGTAGGGATTATATATCCTTGTTCCCTATACTACTTACGAAGACTAGATGAGCTACGGACTGAAGTTAGGTTCGGGGTCTTTTACGGGGATTTACAGAGGGTTTAGAGCGAACTTTAGGAGATATACTGCGACTTTAACCCGAGGCTCATGTAGAAATTGCAGCTAAAAAGTGCGCAGCGCGTCCAGGTCTCTTTCGAGGAGCCTGAGTACACAGCGCAGGCTGATGGCCTCTTGGTTCAGCCTTCCACCAGACCCTCCAGGGTGGAGCTTTCCGGTGTTCGGCTCGTCATGTTTTGATACATGGGCGGGACTATGTGTGAATGACATGAAAGATTATACTCTGAAAGTCTTATGATTCCTATTAGTATTCGTATCAGTATCACTGCTACTGTTTTCACTATTACTCCTATTATTGTCTGTATTCTTATCATTATTATAGGACTTGGGCATAACAGGTCTCTAGGCATGAAGGGTCTCGGAGTTTGAAGGGCCCCAGGGTTTAACATGCTAAAGCTTTTGGCTTGGTTCCAGGATTTCGGTTTTCTACGGGAAAGCACCGTAGAGCGGCTTCAACAAGGGGGAGGTCCTAGCAATTTCCGTGTTGGCTTCTGTAATTCCTGGTGAAAATGGAGGATGAGCCACCAAAGGGCTTCTTTCTGATTGGGTTTTAAGCACGGGGCGTCAGAAGCGAGAGGGTTTGGGCCTTGCACGATGCTTACACTTCAGGGACTCCAGGAATGAGCTCACTGTACGAGGTTCAACAGGCGTGGATTCTTCAGCGGGATGCTGCAGAGTTCCACAAAAAGGCTTCAAACCGCTTGCGTTTGAGTTGGCAAAGTCTGCTGTTACATTATGAGATCAGCCCCCTGTGATCACGGCCCTCATGGCCAGACCTTGTGTGGCTAATAACATGTTTTTTATTGAGTCAGAGGGATGTGGGTGCCATTATTGCCGGCACAGGTGCTCATCAATGAAACACCAGGCTAGAGAGGTACCAACATGCAGGGCACAGATGCGCTTCATCCTGCAAGCTGCCCTCCTCCTCGTACTGTACCCAAGAACTGAAGGATTTGTTGGCTAGCCCATGTTGGACTCCTGCAGATGCTTCAGTGCCACCATGGTGGCACATCTGAGGCGTCGGAACTTTGCGACTTCTGGAAGCAATTCGCACTGCAACGCGCCTGCAGTTGTAAGGGTTCTAGGTTTCTATCAAAACAAAACACAGAGAGAACATCCTTCCTGCTGTGCACTTACCTTACCATAGCTCAGGGTGTGTGAACAGGGGGGATCAAAGGTGATGGCCTCATAGCCCTTGAAAGTGCAGAGCGGCAGGTGGGCCTGGAGAAGACGACCAGGTTTTACCAGGCCTCCACCTCCGAGCTGTACGGTATGGTGCAGGACCGGAGTGCATTTTGCAAATGAGCGATTCTACACATACATATATATATATGTATACACATAAAGACAAATATTCTACATATGCATGTATATATATATACATATGTATATATATATATATATACATAATATGTGAGGGTTTTGGGAGAGGGGTGTGCGGATTTTGGTGCAGTTGGGTTGTGATGGTTCGAGGCTCTTCATGCTTTATTGAAAAGCCTAGCTGCATTCTGCAAGATCGCTCGTCACTTTACGGCAAAACGTGAAAGAGTGTCTCAATACTTGTTTTGCGGCGGCTTATTCTAGCATTCTAGGGTACATGAGAGTTTACGAGACAAACAACAACAACAGCCATTGCCATGGCTATAGCATTTGCTGCCCCACACTTGCACGAAACATGAAGGCCGCATACGTCGAATCAAAATGTGGCTGTTCTTCGTATTCTGCTGTCATGGTTCTATTGTTTATACTGTTCGCCATCTGCCGTGCCAGCGCGGGAAACAGTTTCAAGCAAACAGCTCCTATCATCACAGCGCATGGCCTCAGAGGAGGCATTTTCTTCATTCTGTTCACGTGGTTAGATGTGATTGGGAGGAACTTCGCATGAGGGGGTTTCTTCAAAGGGGGGATCCTTAGCGAATAAGAACTAGGATTACATAAGAGTTGTATGCAAGACCCCGAAGTTCGAGAACCAAAGCCCAACACTGCGCCAGGAAGTGCCGCAGAGAGAGACAACACCCTTCTACCCACGCTCACCGTACGCGGTTGCCAAGCTATATGCCTACTGGATTGCGCGAAGCCCAGTCTGTCTACCACTTCATATGAGTCATAATATAAACTCCTTAAAGGGGGTTATATAGGGGCTTATATAGGGGACTATTATAGGGTTCTTGTAAGGGGGATACTAGGACTACTGTAGCTCATGTGATGCTGCCTTGTGGATATATTCTAGTCTTTTGGTTTGTGCACCTCTGATTTGGGGCCAACTGTGCCCCGGTACGCGCCCGTTCTGCTTTTCACGAATGTAGCGCATAAAAAGGGTACGGATTCCCGCGACGGCGAGGCTGTTAGTTAGCACCTCAACCCGAAAGTAATCTCGGAAGCCCCAGCTCTTGCCTCACCGTCAGGCCTAGTTGCAGACTGTTGTTAATTCCAAATCATTAAGGTTATAGTTAGTCATGGCCATTTTGCAACCAATGGTGATTAAGAATGAGCCTCCTAGCACCCCGGAAAAGCTGCAAACTGTTTGCCAGGTGGTCAACTACCGCGAGGCGTACGACATGCCGCCCGGCCATCAAGCACAGTTCTGTCAACTACTCCTGGAGGTAGGTGAAGCCGCAGAGGCCCAGGCTACTGTAAGGGGATTGTCAGTGGGCGTGAGCCTTCTTGCAATTTTTTTGAGGATTTCATACTTTGCCCAATTGACTGAATGTGTTGTTCGATTAAAAGAGGAGGCTCTACCACAGCGAAGCCTTGATCATCTTAACTGCCTACCAGCTTCTCCACCACATACTTCACCCTCAAACGATGCCGAAACAACAAAGAAACTGAAGAAGAGCAGCACGGAACCGCGAACTTGAACTTCCACTTATGTCTTGGATGTGTGATATTATAGTCTTGTCCCTGATGTGGGGCTTTTTCTGGACATGTAGTGTGGCCCCTACCTGTGTTGTACCAACCCACAGGGGTAGGTTAAAACACATTCCTTATTTCATAGTACCCTTAATCCCTAAATAATCCCTTAAGACCATGAACATTTTATTCTTATATGGCCCCACAGCTACCCCAAACCCTAAGCCCCAAGCCCAGCTGCAAAGAGCTCAGGTTCGCTGTGAATGGTATCCTGTTCAACCACGAGTCGCCCCGCCGAGGAGGCTTTGCGATTAGAGGAAATGTGGGGGTCTCCCAAAATCAGGGGGTACTCTTTTAACGGGGGTTATATAGGTATATATATATATATTTATTTATTGATAGGGATATACAGGGACATATAGGGTTCAGGGTTTCCCAAAATTAGGGGTACCCTTGAATCAAGGGGTTTATAGGGGATATATATATATAAATACACATTATATATAGGGGTCCCCTTATTTTGGGAAACTGCCATATACCAGGGAGGCCTAGTGCGAGAGACCCTGCAGAGGCTCTTTTCAAGGAACTCAAGCCCCCTAAACAAGGTGGGGATTTCCCGAAATTGGGGTGTGGGGTCCCTATAGTAAGGATGTAGGATGTTAGCGTACCCTTTGGGGGTCCCTATATAATAAGGATGTAGGATGTTAGCATGTTGGGGTCTATATCGGAGTGCCTTATTCATGGACACTAACATGTATCTCTCAAACATCCTTGTACCCTCTCCAGGTGCAGATAGACCCCCAAAAAACTTCCTTTTGAAACCGTCGATGTAGGCAACATAAAGGGCTTGCATGTTAGTTCTTCAGGGCAGGATAGGCCGACTCAAGGGCCATGTGGAGGAGCTGAAGACAGGTTTTCTACCTGGTGGGGTTTGGGATTTAGTCTGCTGAGTTTAGGGTGTAGAGGCTTGCGCTTGCCATGCTTACCAGGTGCTGAAGGAATGGCTCCCCATAGTGTTGCCTGCATCACCCATCGAGGTCCTCTCTATAAAAATGCTCCATCCTCCAAACCTCAAATCCTGCACCTTCAACTTTGTTTTTCATGTCTTGCCACCAGGCACGTTTGTGACGAAGAAAGTCACTGCCAATGTGGCCCAGGTTATGGCAGGCCTTGTTCAAAAAAGATCAAAACCAAGACACTCCTAGTTCCCTGAATTGGGGGGTTATAGGGTCCCTCGCGGGTACGTTGGCCTGAAGAGAAGGTAGGCGGCGGGACTAGCAATAGGATTTTGAGATTAGGGTTTAGGAAGTTTCTCGCTGTGAGACCCTAGGCACACACGGGGTACCTTTCCTCCGTGTTAATTATGACCTATGCTGAGATGAAAGGGGTTAAGGGGAATCCTGTGGTGCAGAGGCCTCAAAACCCTAAACCCTCAACAACCTATCTTGCGATTAGGTTTTACGGTTGAGGGTTCAGGATATAAGTGATCAAGCGCAGGATCCTACCTACCCCTCCCCTTGCCTACGTAGACCCCGGCTAAGACCAAATAGAGCGGCTGCAGTGTCGGAAGGTTAGGGGCGTTAATGTAGAGCTCACTGCGACGCCATCATCAGTCAGAAAACATTGCGTTACGACTGCACAAATCAATGAGCAACAAGATTGCGCAATCTTCTTCGGTCTACGTTGCGCATAGGAGAGTCAGAGGCTTATTTGCTGTTTCAACCATGGCTTGTGCAACATATTGAGTCAATCACTTAGAATGGTTCTTGTATCCGGCATCCCTTCTGCGTGTGTGCTCTTCAGTACCCAAAAGGTCTTGGACAACAATCTTCAGGCCCTACCCTTGTGAGCAGCGTCGCCCTCGACGTGAAAAGGCACTCAGTGCCCGATGACTTGCTGGCATTACACACGCACACACCCACACCCAACATTCAGGAACCCCCTCAAAACAGATCCCCAAAGCCAAACACCCCAAAACTTAAACCTCACAGCGCATGGAGACCTCAAATGCGGAAGCGCAAAAATGCATTGCAGAACAGTCGAAAGGTCGAAAACCCTGAGCGAAGAATCCTCCATAAGACCAGTTAGAGTCTTCAGGATCTTTTTATCTTGCTACTTGTAGCACTGTTCGCGCTCCATCTTCTTGACAAATCCCACCGGTCAAAGCCACCTGGTAATTAGGCACTCGTGAGCGAATCTTGCTTGGCAACTTGGACTCCAAGCGCGACTGGGGTCATGCAAAGGACTGCTGGGCTTGGAGTGGTGGATAGAATGTCCTATATAGTGGGGTTATCTAGGGGAGAATGGAAAATAACATGGAAACTATTAAATTATATTATAATAGGGTATATATTGGGGTTATATAGGGGAACCCTGTAACGTTGCACAGAGCCTAGGTTGAGGTTATGAGGGGATTTGATGCAAGGATGAGTATGGAAGCTCTTGAAAAGTATTAGAAAAGTATCATGCGCTGTCATGCATTACATGCATTACGACTAAACGTTGCTTTCTAAGGGAATGCAATTTTCCCTCTAAGCGCTGCAGGGAAAGGGTTTAGAGTTTAGGAGATTGGGGCTTCAGGTTGGATGTGTGTCTCCTGGGCCTTCGCTCTCTTGGCAGAAGCGAGCAGTACACCAACAGTGAACGCAATCGATGATACCTGCTAGCTTGCTTTCCCATCCCACCTACAAGCAGTGGAACAGCCCTGGCCCTGAACTTACAACCCCTATAGGATGCCTTTTACGGTCCAATGCAAAACTCGGGAGAAGAGGCATGACCGAAGGCCTCCTAGGTACCGCCATCGCAAAGAATGCATAGACCTCACGGGGAAATTGTGTGTTCCAAGCACGCTGCCCTCTGCAGACTACAAAATTGTAGACATCCAGGACTACGTCCGCATGATGTGGATGATGCTGCAGGCAGTTCTCCCTGCTTGTTGCTTCGTGCTATCTCTGCTTTGCAGATGAGCCAGGCAAAGCAAGACGGATGAGAGAAACATGGCCAGGATGTGTTTGCTGTCTTTGCGCCCTTCCTGGGGAATATCAGTGGAATACCAGCTCAAATTCAAGCCGCAAGAACATGTTGCACATGTCGAAAACTGTGGTAACCCCGTACGAATGTCCTATAATGACAGTGCTCACAAGCGTCAGGGGCGATGAGAAGAAATCCAATAGGAATGTTCTTCCAGGGATGCCTACCATTCCGCTCAAGGACTGCTGCTTGCCATGTTTTCCAGCATCCATGAAAGCTAGCCAGATGTGATCAAGCCCGTAATGTCTCAAGAGCCTCTTATATGTGCAGCCAGACGTGGTTGCAGGTAGAGAAGCCTGATGACTTCGTGGTTGCCACCAACAAGCAGCATAGCTGCTGTTGTTGGGTTCGAGAGCTTTGTATTATCCTAAATTAGATGCAGCCAAAGCAGGCCAGAGAGCCCAACATGTATCCAAGCATCGTTCATACGTTCTCTGAGCATAGTAGTTTTCATTTTCTTTTCCATTCTCCCTATATAACCCCTATGAAGCCCCATATTCTATCTACTATTGCGGGACCATAACCCCATCAAGCCTCAACCCTTCTGACTGGAGTCTATCAGCTCCGCAGCGCTGCGTCAGCTTGTAGAGGTCAAGGGCTGCGATAAGGTTCCGGGCTTTCCAAGCATCGCGCAAAAGGTCAGGGAGGAAGGATGCTGGGTCTCTTTGAGAAATGGAAAGAAATGGAAACTGCTATATGATATTAGGGTATATATTGGGGTTATATAGGGATAATGGAAACTAAGGTGTCAGGGTAGGTTTGACGCATTCGTCTTTCAGGGGCCACCTCTCCGAAAAGTACGTGTTCCGCTGTCTAAAACAGGCAGCACGAACTTGTAATTCAGCCTGGCATAATATTCCACTACTGGAAGGACTGTTCCGTTTTTTAGGAGTGGTTTGCCTAGACTTTTTGTTAGAAAAGTCTTTGCTAACATATTCAAGCCTGACTTCTGGCGAATGCAGTTTGGGCCTACAGGGGCTTTGAATGCCTGACTCCTGTGGATTTCAGACAAAACAATATGAGCCACGCTTCCTTTCTTTGAAGGCTTGTTATTTCTTCGACTTAAAGATTATCATAATAGCCTTGCCTCTCTTGACCACATTGCAGTATTGCGTGATGCTTGCTCCGCTTAGGCAGTACAGCGTGCGGGACCTGGTGACTCTGTGCTTCGAGATGGCAACTTGATCCAACCCTGTCAGAGTGCTAGAAAGTTTGGGCATTGGCAGCAGCTGGACATGACGTAGCCCCGATGTTGCTCACTGCCCTTCTCTGGGGCTGAGCCTGAGCATTGGCAAGGTCTTAGCCCGGACTTCGGACATGAAGCTTAGGATGGATGTTTGATGCGCGAATCAACGTGGGCTAGACCATGTTTGTTTTACGAAGTAGGTGTTACGTGATAATCACTCTCCCTCTCTGTCTCTGTCGCCTGCCAGTATCACGAATCGGCCGGGCAGACAGTGCGCATGAGGCTGATGCAGAGGCTTCAGAACCTATGCTTCGAAGCCATGCTGAGTATCCAGGAACTGAAACCCCTCCAGATCAAACTGAAAAAACACCATCGCCTCACAACCCACTGCCTTAAATCCCAAAAGCCAAACAGTCGACTTCCAAGATGTGTTTGACCTAATCACGTAAACTAAAAACATCCTCTACCTCCCGTGACTAAAACTCCTCCTGTGCAATCTTTTTTCATCATTGGCAAACCGCGCTCTTTCAACATTTTTGTTATTAACAAGTCCTATTGACTAAGAGAGGAAGGTGACTGCAGCTTACTTGACGCGTGCCCGTCCGAAATATAGACAAGAACCAACCGCTTCATTCAAGAAACGTGGTCGCTGTTTGCTTCCCCGAAGTAGACTGCGCAGGCTGCTGCTCAGAAATAACTTCAATCAGGCGCCCCTTCCTCGACAAGCATCCATGCTAGTTGAAGCCTGCTGGCTAGCTGCTGTAGCAGGCAGCGCAATTTCTCGAGCTCGGTTTTCGATCTATAGCTTGCAGTTAGATTGATTCAAGGATTTCCTTACCCTCAAATGCAGGATCGAGGGCAAGCATGGCTTGAGTGCTTCTTTAAAGGCAAGTTACCTCAGTTCAAAAGCCGCAGCACCCCATTTCAGATCCCCGGGGTCGATCATGTACCACCCGACCACCCAAGAAGGTACTCATAAAAAGCTAGGGAAACAACAAAGCCAAGCATCAGGTAGGAAGGCCCGTGATCTGGCATCTTGGCTGCAGTTTGGTTTCCGTTTTTTGTGTGTGGGATGTGTTCTCGTGATGTTTCGGTGCTTTTGCCTTGAACTCTCGATGTCTGACTGGTCCGGGAGAAATTGGGAGGTGTGATAACAAGTCGCGATGGGGCAATACAACATGACGGCAACCTTGTGAATGCCATCATTCAGTCAGAGCACTGTAGGGCGCGGTCATGGCCAGAGTTTTTTCTTTGAACGAATGTGTGACTGGGGGAGGGGAATGTTGGGGCATTGTTCTGGGCCAACAGAGCTTCAAGATGAGCTTCTGAAGCAACATGGCATGGAGCTTTTGCAGAGCTGCTTGGCCTGGACACTTGTGCTTATCCGCCAGCACAAAACCGCAGCAGCTTGTTTGGAATCATTCATACTCATCGTTCTGCATAGTGGAGAGTTAAATGAATTCCTCCAAAAAAAGGAGGACCCCAATATAGACGCCCTAAATACTGTTTACTACACTCCTTCCTCTAGGGACAGTGCCACAGGTACCACTGATTTAGCCAAGCCCCCTTCGCTAGGGATTCAAATAGCCCAATGTAGGTAATATACAGACTTTGGGGCCCCATGTAGGTTTTACTTGTATGCTTAGATCCGTAAGGGTTATGTTGATGTCCATCCAACCTATTTCGGCCCCTAAATTCTAAACCCCCTAATTACGAAACCCTGAGCCAGCTGACCCTAATCCCTATAGGGTTTTTTCAGGCGTGGCACCGGCCTCGAAGAGGAGGGTGTCGATGAGCAGAGCGGCCAGGTGTTGGTGCAGGCATTGTCTATGAAGACCTTTAATGGGGTATATAAGGGTTATATAGGGGTTTAGGGCTTTAAAGGGGTATATAGGGGCTATATAGGCGTTTAAGGTTTTAATGGGGTCTATAGAGGTTGTATGGAGGTTTAGGGTTTGTGGGTATAGTCGAGCTACAGAAGCCGGAGCCCAAACTCCTTTAAGGGGGTTTGTATAAGGGCTTATGTAGGGGACTACTATAGGGGCTATTAAGGGGCTACTAGGAGTTTAGACTACGGCTTATAGGAAAAGAAAACGGAAATTGCAATTCAGGGTTTAGGGTTTATGTTCTAGGCAAAAGGGTCGAACTACGGGTCTTTATTGGGGCTTCGGGTAATTTAGGCCAAGTCCCTCATAGGCGCGGTAACTGAATAGGGTCGATACTACATTCCCGGATATAGGCGTTTGCAAGATCACCCATACGGAGTGCTCAGTAGGGTCCCCAGAAGACCCGTTTGCTTGCCGTATATTCCCCGGGCTCAAGTCACCCTAAGTTTTCCTTCATGGAGACAACAAGGATGAGTTCTACACATATACTTGCTGTACGAGGCTAGTGAACTCAAGTCGCCCTGAGACGCCCTAAGCTTTCATGACTAAATCCGTAACTTCTGCAGTTCAAAAGCATTCAAAAGCTCTGAACTTTCTTGACGACGTCGCATTGCGGGAGTCTTGGGGTCGCATACTGCTGTAGCTTGAGTAGCTTGGCGGAGGATTCTACTTATTTATCCATGTTGGACAACCCCAGCCAAACAACGTACGCATCAATTGGCAAGTAACAGGGGCAATCTTTGTATCCCTCTCTTACAACTGCTGCATCGTGTTTGCACTTCCATGACAGGACAGCGCATGTCAATGTCCAATTTACTCAGCCCACCCAAGCGGTTCATTTTTGTGGTCTTCCTCACCTGCGGCAAAATTTGTATGAACCGGGAGTCCTCTTGTCTTTCAGTGGTGTTCCTCAACGGCCGGTTCACGTAGTCGCTGCCAGAGCTTGATACTGAGCATCAGCGTGGGTAATCCAATTAGCTGGCGTCGAACAGAGTGCTCGGCCGTGCGCGCTTGAAAAGACATGCGAACAACTACCTCAATCCTACATCCTAGATAAACTCTGAGCTCTATCTATAGATACTAAAATTAGGGTTTCTAGTTTATGAAGGGCTTAGGGCTCACAAGCCTAAACCTCAAACTAGCCCATGCGCAGGTCTCTCCGAAGTATTTCCGCCCTACCGAAGTGGAAACGCTCCTGGGAGATCCAAAGAAGGCAAGCGAGAAGCTCGGATGGCCGCCTGACGGCACATCACAGTTTAGGGGTTTTGTGTTTGGGGTTAGGTCAGGGTTTGGGGTTCGGGGTTTGGGGGGTTTGGGATTTAGGTTAGGGTTTCCTGTCTAGGGTTTATAGTCCCCCTGAAGTAGATAGAATATGTTTTTGGGCACATTATAATACAATCCCCATACACCCCATATTCTATCTACTAAAGGGGGACTTGGGGACTATAGGGTTTAGGGTTCAGGGGTTGTATATAGATATGTGGAGGTTGATCTAGGGGTCCGGTGGGGAAATTATTTTGGGAGGTCTCTAAGTTGAAGATATAGGGGGAACTTGGTTTCCATGATGGCCATTTGCTAACAGGAATTTTAAATGCATATGAGCTATAGTCTAAACTCCTTAAAGGGGGTAATCCAGGAGATGATATAGGGGATTATGATAGAAGTTATGAAGGAGAATACCAGGAGTTTAGACTATAGCTCATATGTGTTGGAATGTGTTTTGGGAGCTGGGGTTATGTAGGGGACCTCGACAGTATGAGTTCCGTTGAGGATGTCAACGAAATGTGCTCTATATGGTAGTTTTCCAGAATAAGGGGACCCCAATATGGACCCCAATATACTATAGTCCTTATTCTGAGGACCCGCAAAAAGGTACCCCTAATTTTGGTAACCCCCCCATATCTGCTGCATTTCAGACTTTCGATATGATGTTGCATCTTTTTTGCGCTCTACCGCGCCATAGCCATGGCCAAGATCACACCCCAATATGCCTATGAGTACGAGGCCTTCTACTACACTACTTTCCAAAAGGCCAACAGAACAATGCCTTAGCACTGGATATATACCCTATAATCCCTATATTCCTAGACCCGGAAGCCCTGTTTCCTTTTCATTTTCCATCTGCTTTTCCATGTGATTCTCCATTATAGGGGTATAATCTCCCAATATTACCCCAATATTATGGGACTAAACCCTAAACTCAAAACTAAAGGACTACCCTAAACCCTAAACCCCAATATTAGAGGACTCCCCTAAACCCTGAACCCTAGGAAGCCGGAGATCTCCTTCAAGGAGCTGGTCCACGAGATGCCACACGTCCGCAGCTCCTATTGGGGGATTATAGGGGATATATCGGGATATATAGGGATAATGGAAAAGAAAATGGAAACTCAGGGATGAAAGGGGTTATATAGGGGTATATAGGGCTATATTGGGATATTGGAATAGAAAATGGAAACTACTATAGTATATTGGGGTTCTATTGGGATAATAGAAAATAAAATGGAAGCTACTATACTGGGTTTACGGCTTACTTCATCGGAGCGCTCAGTGTATGATCCCGCAAAAAAGGGGAGGTTCTCACAAAGGGGACCTGTAGGATGCCTAGGGATGTATGAGCCAGGGCCTAAACTTCTTCAAAGGGGGTTTCCACAGGGGGGTATTATGGGGGATGGAAGGGGGATACTAGGAGTGTAGACTATGGCTCATATGGAAATATGGCGGAATTGCAGTGTCTTTACTAGAAGTTGTATGGGGCACGAGATGCAAGGATCATAAATTATAAAGGGAGCCTTAAAAAAGCATTTGCAGATTTTGGGACACTTCAACCAAACACCACAGCATTGTTCCTTTAAAACGGGGGGGCGGGGCAGTACAGACTGACAGTCACAGTCCTCATTGTCATTGTAGGGCTCCTGGAGGGGTGCGCCCGATGTTTGGAAGCCTGCAAATTATTCGCACATGAAGAAGGCAAGGCTTTTGAGGAGCTCAGCCGGCATTGAACGGCAAAATCTTTTGGTAGGTTGTCAAAATACTGGCCTACCGTGGACTCCCCAGAATCTAACAGGTACGGTAGCCAAAAGAGGAGCATGCTTTGATAGCTTTCCTGTCAAAAACTATGGAGGTGAAAGGTATTATCCTCTAGTCTGATACAGCTACGTTGATAGAAAACATTCTTGTTTTACCATATGCACACCCACTTTCAATTTTTGGAGCATATATAGACCTCCGGGTGGATCTGGAAGGTAGATGCCCTGTAACGGTTCCAAGCGATTGCCCACTAGCAATCTATGGTACTAAACGAGGGTTCTACTTTCGAGATCCTCCCCAGGCTCTGGGTATACAGGGTCAATCATGTCATGGAGGCTTAGTAGTATTATACGGTCTTGCGGCACGTTCGCTTCCTTTCCTTTGGGTTTCTTCTGCTGTCAGATGGGACTTGATCGAACATGTGCATTGTTGTTGGGGTTACCGCAAATAACGATAGCACTAGTAGTTGTGTGCTGGCGGCTGGGACAATGCCATCTATTGGGACCTCTCAAATAGGTGTGAACAAGCATCTCGATTTCCTGAGACCGCCCTGACATGACCCTGCAGTGCCGACAGTTGTTGCCCTTGGACACAATTGGAGGCATGCAGTCAAGCTGCCATACTTAAGGCTATTTCCTATCATTTTGGCGGATTGTTATTCCTGCGGGCGTGCGGAACCCTGTAGAATTTGACACGCAAGCCCTACACTCTGACCCTGAAAATTTCTGCCAGGAGTCTAAATCATCTTCATGAAGGCTTTACAAAGCCCATCAGAACATGAATTACACACCAAACCTCTAGACTTGAGGCTGGACTACGACATGACACAGGTTGGCCTGACCCTGCCTGCAGCAGCGAAGGACATCATCAAACGGCAGGACGCCATCTAAAGTAGGGCTTTCCGTTTTGATACTTGGTAAGTTTAATCAGGCTTCCTTCAGAGCATTGGTGAGTGTGAATGTATTTATATATATATATGTACTGAGTGTCCAGTTCGGAGGGCCGTGAATTAAGGTCCTATTCTATCTGGGAGTTTCTCAAAAGGGGGGAACTGAGGGGTATGTGGGGACAACGAAGCGATACTAGGGGGTTGGAATAAGTACGAGCAATTATGAACAACTCCCGTGTGAATTGTGGAGCCTCAGAGCCTCGGGATTATGATGAGACACGTGGCTGTCTCAGCCTTCCTGTTTTGCACCTCTTTTCGGCTAAGAGGAGCGATCTCTCGTTTGGCGCAGTATTGGAGGGCCTTATGTTTGAGAAACTCCAATGAACCAAGTTGACCTCAAAGAGAGTTTAGCTTGATTCCGCTTTCAATGGTTAGGTGGACCCCCCACCCAGTAATAGTGACTATAAGGGATAATAGGGATTGGATTAGGGTCCTCTTATATTCTTATTATACTACTATTACAGGGTGGGGGGTCCTCCTAACATTAGGGCTCTGGGGATGGCCCTTCTCAACCTTAATGAGTTGCAAGCTTGGCTTGCGCACCATCATTTAGTAGACTCAATCATGAACGCCTGTACAGGTACGTGAGACGTGCTAGGTGCTGAAAGTCCCAGAGGGTCCATGTAGCTATATAGTATAGACGGAGGGCTCAAAGGGGTTCCCATATAACTTTTTAAGGGCCCAAGTATATTCTATATAGCTACCTTAAAACCCTAAACCCTATATCCACTAACATACCCTATATCCTGAACCCTAAACCCTATAGCAAAAGGTCCGATAAAAGATCCTATATACGAGATAGCTACCTCGACCCTTTGGGAGTAGAGCCTTGAGTTTGCCTCATGGGTGTAGACTGGAGGCCGCACTTTTGCACAGATGTCCAAGTCACTTCAGGCTTTGTTCGGATCTGCATTGTGCACAACCCTCAGCACACCTCTCTTCATCATACTACTGCGTGAACTTGTGAAAGTTGAAAGAACTCTGGTGTGTTGTAGGGAAATTATGGAATTCCCCCATCTTGTGTTCAAAATGCAGGGACAAGCCCCAACAGCTTTACATCTGCCATTGTTGCGGTGGAAGTGCCTTTGTTCGCCTTGCTCAAAGGCCTTACTGAAGCAACCCATACTCCCTAATCCCCTCCCCCTAATATTAAACCCCCCAAACCCCGCCTAATATTAAATACTCCCAATATAGTACAATATACCACATACTGGGAGTGTTTAATATTAGGGGGGTGGCGGGCTTTTAGTTGATATTAGGGAGAAGGGATTACACTGACATTCTCATCCGGAAGCCTTTGTCTCTAAACCCGAATCCCTCACCCTTATCCCCTGATATCCCCTATATCATACCTATATTCCCTAGTAACCTCTGTGTACCCTCGACATACTCCCTACATCCCTAGATGCCGGGCCATGCCGCAGGACAAGTACTGCTGAGGCCAGCATATCTGAAGTGGAGAGGCTCAAGCCACCAGAACTAAGCAAAGGATCCTAATCATACTGTTTCTGGGTAGGCAATAGTAGGTAATGCTTGCATCTCATGTGTCTCTCCGCTAGCAGGAACGAGTGCCATACGTATCCATTCTTGGCGTGGCACCGTCGATTTAACGTAGCGTTAATCGCACAACAGACGTCGAGGCTCTTGCTTCAGAGGCTCTTGCTTCACTAGCATACAGTCACCTACCCACTAGTCGCCGTTTGTGCTATATGCTGAGCAAGGCCCCGTCAATATTTGGCTAGAATTCGCAGAGGCTGGCTGCTGCACGTGGTTTGCACATTCCTGGCCTGACAGAATAGGACAAGCGGAAATAAGATCAGCATCGAGATTGATTACCGCCTTAGGCGCGAGTTGGTGCTTCCACTTTTTGAGTTTGGCCAGACAACCATCATAGCATCAAATAGCTTCATTGGTCTTCTCTTGCCCTGACTGCCACCTTGAATGTGACTATCGGTTTGTGAGCAATCTTTTTGACGCCAAGCACTCCCCTGTTACACGTACGCTCACCAATCATGTTGATATGATGTCCTCTATTTTTTTTACGCAGATTTCACAGAAGCGACGGAGCAGCGTGGCCAAAAGAAAGTGCAATAGTATGCTTTTGCGAAGACCGCAGAAATCTGGCTAATATCGCTTCCGAACGCAGAGAGCAAGCACCTTGACGGCATGGCTCTTCCTTTATCTTCCTTTACTTAGTACAGCATTTGGCCACCTATTGCAGCATCACCCATTAAAAAAAATAACTTCGCTTGGCTGCTGACATGGTAGACAGTGGGTGGACCCCTCCTATATAACTATTATACCACGACTACAGGGTGCGGGTCCATCGAGGGAATGCCTAAGTTGGCTCATTGCCAGGTTCCCGAACTTTGCCAATACTTTTGGGTTCTAGGGGTACACAGGAATTGTTTAGCATTATTACCCGCAATAACGTCTTCCTGGTTGCTAGTAGGGAAGTAGGAAACATGATCCCTATGTAATCCCGATATACTAATTAATGTATTCCCATAGTCCCTTCTCAGCACCAGTAAGACGGAAAATCCAAACCCTAGACCCTCAAAACCCTAAATAGTAGCTTCCATATATAACCCCTATAAAATCCCCCTATACAGCCGCTATATGATCCCTACACAACCATAAACCCCCGAAAACGGAAAAGAAGATTGGGCACACCGGCCCCAGGGTTGGCAAGCCGCATTCTACCTTTTCGGTGCTTGGATTCTGTGACAGATGTAGCCAAGAGATTCTTGAAGGCTGTGCTATAAAGCCGCTGGACTACGAAAATTGTCGCTGCACCCAGGGCTTGCACCACTTCAACAAAATAGAAATAGTTGCTAAAGACTTCTCAATTCCTAATGATCCTAATGTGTGCTGGGGCAGATGCGTGGGTTCCCCATCTATGCCGTGCCTTAGTGATGTAGGTTTCAACATGGCTTGCGCTATCATTCTTGGAGACAGAAATCTGGACATAATTCCTATGTACTACCATGATAGATTCATGTTGTTCAATGCCTGCTCTGCCTTCTACGGGATGCAGGCGCTAAAGAGCTAGGCTGTAAAGCAATCGCTTATTGTTGCTAGGCTCCTTCTTGGAAGGGGCTCTGCTTGGCGACTTTGAACTCTGGTTGTGCGTGCATGTTTGCATGCAGATATACCTACATACGTCGGCGTTTAACATGGGCCCCACACTGCTGGTAGTTCCACTTGCAGGCCATCCAAAACCAGCCCTAGTCTTCTCAGGCCGTCTTCAGACATGGGATTCCACCAGAGATCATCCATTGCGCAACGCTCAATCACAACGATGGTTCTATCCAAAAGTCCCCTAAAGATGCAGTCATGGCGCGCAGTAGCATTTGGCAATGTTCCCACCTGGCTAGAGCGCATCCATGTCTGCACCCGCTGGAAGATATGTAGGTCCTTGCGGAGTTCCACAACGTGAATTCTGGGGTGGTTTGTCTGACTTATCCAGTCGGCTGAAAAATTGGTAACTTCAGGCATACTTTGCGTGGCAAGTTTCTAGCGGGGCTAATTTTGTTTGCTTCTACTACTGCTTAGCAATATGAGTGCCCTCTTTTGGGAACGTTTGAGGTAAGCATGTCAGACCGTCGTGTAAGAGCTGGCCCTTGTGAGGGCTATTCTCGAGTAGCAGACATTCGGCAGCCCGTAGCTTCTGTAACACAGTGTTGCTTTATTTTGGAGGCTCTTCTTCTCTGAATGCCTGGTTGAGGAAGACCATGATCCCCACTTCAAAACTTCTCATCTGAAGAATCAGGAATCCAAGCCCAAACCCGAAGCTGTAGAGAGATGCCTCCAACAAACTCTACAATGTTTTCACGCAATACATTGACTTGAAAACGAAGCCCTAAACTGCGTGGCTACCTGCAGTAGCCAGGCCTCTGGAACCTGCACTACATCTGTCCAGTGAGCTGAGCAGCTGTCACGAGCTTTCTTCCCATTTTGAGCGCTCATCGACAGAGTTGAAATTCAGGGTTCGGAGCTTACCCGCGAGGTATAGGGCTACCTTGATGAAGTGTGATTTCAACTGTAGCTTGTCCTGGGAAGGCGCCTCGCACTGGAATAATTTGCTCTGGCAGACAAGGGTCAGATGCTGTTGAACGCTTGCTTTGATATGATTCCTCTTCGCTTTTTTAGGTCTTGGAAGGCTGGTGGTTGGTAATAGTAAAAGTAATAGTAGTAGTAATAGTAACAGTAACAGTAACAGTAATAGTAATAGTAATAGTAATAGTAATAGTAATAGTAATAGGCCCTTGGTTGATTGCCGAGCCGGCTTCTTCAAGTTCAGTGCTGCAGGTTAGCAGGCTGCTTGTAGATGACTTGCTTAGGAGTACTTTGAAGGGCGCAGTGTGTCGACAGCTTCGCCAGCTTAAAGGCGGATTTCTGCTGTTCGGCCAGTTTCTCTGCGCGCAGAAGCAACAATGAGGATGGGGTCTGGTTACTCTGATGGTTTCTGTTGCCACTTGTGTAGCTGTACAGGTGTATATAAATAAGAAATTAGATAAGT
This sequence comes from Symbiodinium pilosum, assembly GCA_905231905.1. Taxonomy (NCBI): domain Eukaryota; class Dinophyceae; order Suessiales; family Symbiodiniaceae; genus Symbiodinium; species Symbiodinium pilosum. The sequence goes on along the minus strand of CAJNIZ010000529.1, from coordinate 570 downwards.
AGATAAATAAATGAATATACATGTATGTATATGTATGTTTGTATTTATATATACATATACACACATACGCATATGCGCGCACATGAAGTAACGGTTCCTCTCAGCCTAGCTGTGATACTCTTAGGAGAAACCGTTACGCATGTGTGTGATCAAAACCGTGTTTGCCCATATCCAGACTCGCCCTCACTTATTACTTGCCGCGTGGCATCAACGCGAAAGGCGTTTCCTTTGTCGCGGCGGCATGTTACATGAAACCCTGAGCACTTTTCCAAAGGTAAGTGCTTGACTTATGCAGGCCTCTTCGAACAAGCACTAATGGCCATATCGGTTCAGGGGGAAGACGTAGAGGTCATGTTTTGCAGGAGTTCCGCTTAAGAACCGCCAGCACATGGAGGAGGAGGCGGTGGTGGTGGGGGGTGGTGGGAGCAAATTCAGCGGCAGTGCCAGTGGAGTGTCGGTACTGGTTTGCTATTAGTTGCGGTTGCGGTTGTCGTCCTGGCTCTTGTGTTGTTGTAGCTAATTGGTGGTTGGTGGTTGCTAGTACCTGGTGGTGTTTTTTTTTTTTTTTTT